>JAVSBS010025647.1:87414-116217 GCA_033124195.1 Coracias cyanogaster
GCAAAGTAGGGCAGTTTCAATGGGAGGCACTGCGGAAGCCTTCCTTTGCTTCTGAGTGTCCTGCTCGTCACTTGGGATATATTTGTGGATGTCGCACAAGGTAAATTCAAACCCATAACGCAGATGAGGGCATTACAGCTACAACTCTCACATTTCATATTCTGCAAAGCAGCGATGATACTGACTAAAGGGTGCTAGTATCTCTTCATTAGCCTTATATTTTTCTTGAGTTTTCCAGCTTGGTTATGGATCCTCTGCCCAAACCCATTTAGATACCTTGGCACCTAACTCGCTGCGGATCACGCAAACCTGGCAATGAGCAACCTGGCCTAGTGGAAGCAACCTGCTCTAGCTGAAGACGCCCCTGCCTGTTGCAGAGGGGCTGGAACTAGATGATCTTTAAGGGCCCTTCCAACTCACACCATTCTATGATTCTATGAATGCTGGCTAATACAAGACCTAAATTAACCACATGAACATTTAGTTCAGACTCAGTTCTTCAAGTTCTACAGATGGAAGCTTTGATTTGAGAGATTGTGGCAAGACAGGCCCCTAGAACCCATAAGTTCATCTTCTGCAGAATTCTGTGTTATATTTTTAGAAGAATTATGTCTTCCTTTATTTCATGTGGTATTATATACCTACTGCTTAGCTACAAAGCAGGATGTTACATGTTACTCAGCAGCATAAGTTCAATTCAAGGACCCTTTCCAGACTGATTAGCAAATAACACAGGGCCATGTAATTAAAACAAAACCAAAAGAGTCAGAACAGTGCGATACTGCACTGCAGCTACCAACGGACAAAAGGTTCACGACAATATGTATACACCCAGTCAGAGCAAGGGGATCAGTAACACCCAAATCTTTTTACCTTCTCTTTTTCTTTCCCAGTCTTTGATATTGGTATCACAATTAGGATAAGATCCCAAACCTGATTTGGCTGAGTTGCCAAGATGCTGTGGTAACACAGAAAGAGACACCGCTCCTGTCGCAGGAGGAAAATTCACCATCAGAAATGCTGAGATATAAACACAGATACATGGAAATTTAATATTGACCTTGCTGTACTAAAATCAATGAGAGATTTTTACTGACTTGAATGGAAATAAGATCAAGCCCAGAGATGGGAGATATGCCAGTTTTGCTCATCAGACTCTACCTAGCCTTTGCACAGTCTCATTTATTACAATCAGCACATTAGAGGGAGGTCTTCAGGATCAATACGAAGCAGAAAGAGACACAGTAAGTTTGTATGAGATTTAAAGATGAGGTTTGAGGCTGGGGATCAAGAGACACCAAGACAAAAGACAAGTAGGAAGAAGCAGAGGTTACCAGCTGATACAAATCATTACAACTCCAAGAGAACGGTGAAACAGCTTCATGAACATCAGGCTTAGAAACTAAGGCAGTAAGCACAAAAAATGAAGATGTTGAAAATGTGGCTTTACTACAAGAAAAGAGGATGGCTGAGTGCATTTTTTTATAAAGGTAGTTAGGCAAAATAAAATGTTTCTGTCAAAACCGAGACTTGGAATTACACAATGCATCTATGGATTTGTTGTCAGCTCACACAGTGAAAGGTGTAAGAGAGCCTTCAGAGATTGGAAGGGAAGTAGGAAGGTGCCTAAACATGAGGGATGGAGAAATGCACTGATTAATTTCCACAGTATTTCAAAGTCTGTAAAAAACAATTGTTAACATAACCACAGAAACATAAGGATACTGAGAGCTGAGTCTTCTCAGAGTGCATAATGATGCTAACAAGCAAACAATCGGTTAGTGGGTATCAAACTATTGATTTTCAAGTTCATTGTTATGAACAACATTTGATCCAAAAAATATAAAGAGAATTCCACTGTGACTGGTAGCAAGACAAATGAATTAGGGACTGCAAGACAAGGAGTCTATTTTATCTCAAGAGAAGGGTTGCTTACTCCTCTCTAGTCAACAGCCCCTTTTAAAAATACTGGAAGTAATTTTAAAACCCCAAGGAATTATGGATTTTAAATTATTTGTGAGGGTGGAAGACTGAGAAATTTTTGTACATGACCAGTCATTTACCAGAAAAGTATCAGATGCTCCATTGCATTGTTTTATCATATTTCTGAGAATTTTTTTTTCCCAAATTAAACTCCAGCCAATACAGCTGAACTCAGACACATCACACCAGAGCAAATTTTCTCTCCCTTCTTTGCAATAGAATTTTGTTGCAATCTACTATTTACTTTTCTTATGGTCATATGTGCATTTGTAAGTGAACCAGTACATTCAAATCATTTGAATGAATCAATTCACACTTCAGATGAATTCAAATGAATCAAGCAGCTTATAAATGGAAAACAAGTGAGTCTGTTAAGGTGGTAGGATTAGCTATACAAAACCCAGGTTGAGTTCTCTGTTCCAGCAAAATGTGTGGTGTGACATATAAACTGCTTTTGGTCTCAATCTGCAAAGATATTTAGGTACTTTTCACTAAAATCCCCTAAATCAGATTGTATTGATGAAGCACCTCACTCCACCATTGGCTTCCCCTGTGCAAATTATGATGCTAAACTACAAAATGGGGTTCAACTGATCTAATCAAGCGAGAGACAATAAAAACAGAAGCTTTTCTAAAAGGTCGGATACCCGAGGGGAATGGAGACATTTTTGTTCTATCCATGTGCACCTCTCTACACTTGGGTTGTGTCTTTTTCTGAGACACTATGGTGTCTGAAAAATAGCAGCATCACACAGACTAACCATTCACCCACACACCAAATAAACTCAAATTTCCAGCTCAGTAAATGCAAAATAAAGTGACTAAGAAATTAGTCACTAAACAAGTATATTTGTAAATAAATACTACATATTGCATGAATGCTGTCAACAAATCTCTCTTTGGAAAGGGCAGAATTCCACACAGACTGAGACCAGTGATAAAACAGAGACTAATTTCCACAGGTCAGGATTAGAGCCTTGGACCTCCTACTGAGAACCTCAACATTTTAACTTGCACTGGACCAGACCCTCAGCAGGTATAAGGCATGTAATGTCTACAGGAAATCTACCACGGATATATAGAAATAAAAATGAGAAAGAAGTCCCTGAAGTCCTTTATGGTAAAGTCAGATACTATTTGTGGACAGCAGGTGAACCTCAGCATTTAGCTCAGTGTAAGGCAGATAGCTGCAAGCGAGTACATATTTCCATCTGGGCACAACTCCAACTTGGTATTAATAAACTGCCTCTTTTTTTTTGTAAAGAGAATCAATATCCTGTTTAAAAGCAATTCTCAGAAGAGCAGGAAATTAGAAAATATTAGTATTAAATTAATCAAACTTATGTTCATGAAATATTGGTAATGGGTATGTTTCTTGTTGTTTTTTCAACACATACACACATGTACATCAAAAACATTACCCTAGACATATGAACTATGTGCTCATTTGAGATACACAAAAGCTACATATTTTCTGCTTATTAGTGGTGATTCCATGAACATTAAATGAATGCAATTCCTACTTTCAGGGATTATTAATTTAAAACACAATATAATTTTTCAGATTGAATTACACAGAGTAAATCTCTTTTTGCTCTTTAGTATTTCTCAACAATATTGGATGCAACTCTAAAAGTAAGGAGAGGAAAAAAAAGCATATGAGGAAGCAGAGTATTCTAAAACATTTTATTTTATTATTGGCATACCGAGTCCTCATTTCCCTGTCCTTGTCAGGAAACTTTAGAGAATCAAATGACATCAGTTCCATCACTGAAGGCACACTAGACCTTGGCTTGCATTTCTACGTAGCTAAGGAATTTCTAAGCTCTGTACAGATTTTCTTTTGCAGAAGGGTAAAACCAGCTCCCAGTTTAGAAGAAATGTATCCAAGACAGGGAGGGGCCTCCCTCTGGAAAGAGCAAGGAAAGAAGAGGCAAGGAGGGAGGCTACAAGATTGGAAGGGGGTGAAGTTTTGGAGAATAAAATGTCCAAAGAGATCAGTAATGTGGTTTAGTTTGTGAGTCTGATGAATATTAAAAACACTCAGAAATTATTATATGGTCTGAATGTAGATAAGTAGTGTGGAGACAAGAGAGGAAAAGACTGCAGTCTTTCTCAAAATCTAATATATAAAATCAGCTTCTAAGATGAGAAAAAAATCTGCTGAAAAGAAATGAGTTTATAAACACGGCTTACTGTACAAGTCTAAATTTAACTCTAGCATTCATTACCAAACACACTTTAAAATACATCACACCCAGGGAAGGTTACTTACAGAAGAAATTGCTTACTCCATCTAGACTGTCATGCTAAACCTCAAAACTTTGCTTCCTTGCTGCATCAAGCTATTTTAACTCATGAGCTGAAGAGCTTCAGGTTTTTTGGTATGACCTATGAGGTATGACCTATGACACTTGAGAAGAATACACCTGAAAATATCAACACTGAATATCTCCAGAATTACCTGCAAGACTGAAGTGCTGTTTTATTTACTGAGCCTTTTCCCTTTTGTGTTTGCACATTCACGAACAGTAACTTTTTATAAGGTCTGCTGGAATCCCAGTGTGGCAGTTCACAGTGATGCCTTTGAAGCCATAAGCAAACATTTTTAACTGTGAGTGTGCTAGATTTGCTGTGAACTTCAAATCTACTGCCCTGCAGCTGAGATCACTGCTAACGGTCCCTAACTGTGGATTCCACAAGCTGGTGAGTGGGAGAGAGATATGACAGTTCATTCAATTACTCATTCATCCCAACATACACTTGGTCTTCTATTACAATGTACATAATTCATATGAGGAAAAGAAAGTAAAGCTATTAACAGCTTTCAACATTTGTACCCTTCCAATAACATTTTTGAACAACTTCAAATAATCCCTCTTCTCTCTGTTACCGTTAAAAGGTTCGGGTGTTCATACCATCAAAACTGCATATACGCCTTCAAAATTGGGCACAGGAATCTCTGAGTGTTAGTTTGCAGCTCCCAGTTTGTACACTCTGGCAGAAATGTCCACAAATTAAACCATGAGGACTACAGATGCTCAACTGTACTTGCACATTTTGCAAGTGCATTAAGTAAAGGCAATTTGTTCCAGAAAAGGGAAACACAAACTACAGGCTGTCTGTGGAATATACTGAAAACAAAACCATAGATCATGGACAAGGTTCTCTTCTATTGTGCTCTACCCTTCGTAAGTGTTTTAAAATAAACACTAAATAGTTCTTGCTTAATGCACCTTAAATATGCCTTTGGGATGCTCTGTGGAGAACTGCTGAAAGTCACTAGTGCCACAATATAATCAATGCATTTGAAATATTCACTTCCATTAAAATATCATTATTTTCTATTGTTACATCTGTCAGCAATAATTGCCAAAGGACATTTGTATAGAAAAATTCTCTCTGTGTCACTGAGTAAGGCTTCAATGACGTTCTTCCACCAAAGCTATACAGCGACCACAAATACACCCTTATTTTTTTTACAGTCACAACCTATAGTAAAGCCTCTGAATGTTCTGAGAACATCCTGTTAAATAATAAAATGGTAGGATGCCTGGTTATTCTTACGTACTGAAGAAGTAGAGGCATAGAAGTATAGTCAAAGCTTAAACAAGTCTTATTTTATACACGTATGTGGAGGCAACATGGTAGCATGCTTTACCTATGAGACTACACACAACAACATACAACCACACAGACCTGCCAGTGAAAAGTAGATTTTTTACATCCTGAAACAAAAATCAAACTTGTCTTCCACACTCTAAGCTAAGAGCACTTTTGTTTCAGCCGTTACATGTTCCTGTTCCAGGGCCACTAGAAGAGGTATGATCTCACAGAGCACGCCTGTCTATTAAAGGGGCTTGATCACAAAAAGTAGTAAGAGGTTCACGAGGTTACTCTGAATCCATTTAGGAACAGTACTCAGCCTGACTATTTGCCTTATACTTTACGTCAACAAATCATTACACATGAAGCCTAACCAAGCCTCTCTCACACAAACGTGCTTGGGTATTGCATGGCAGAGCTCAGTAAGCTCTAGCTGTGCTCCAGAAACCCTCCTGGCCCTGCAGCCCCGAGGGAAAGCCTCGCCACAGCAGCTCTGCCTTCAGTCGATAACGTCTTTGCCAGACTTTAAGTGTTCCTGCCAGTAGTCTGTCTGGATGGGGAAGAACAGCAGATAAATAAGGAAAAGAACTAAAACACATTTGGCAGGATAAAGCTTTGCAGGGGGAAGGGAAAGGAAAGAACTTGGGAGGTGCTATGCAAGGTGCCAGCAGAACTAGCATTTGGGGAAACAACCCATACACTATGTAGTATCATACAGCCCTAGATTATGTAATTCCATATTCTTCTCTTCCACACTCCCTATTGCTCAGGACGGATACATGCTGGGCTTGGGTTTTTTTAAGAAAAAGGCTCCCATGTGATTGCTGAAGTTCACCAGCACATTTGAAACAAAATGGCAGCAGTGGGAAGAGAAAGACAAGCGACAAGAAGACAGTCTCATGTTAGGACACCTGAATATTGCACAGTGGAATGGGGTTTCATCCTCACCTCTACTTTACTTTCTCATAGTTTGAAAATCTTTTGAATCAAACTTGTTCCACAATGTCAGAGCTTCTAACAGGAGATCCTTGGGTACGACACCTCTAAACACTGACTAGCTGCAATGGAAGCTGCTCTCCGATGGCTACAGAACAAATATATACAAGAAAGCCTTTGAAAAAGTTCATTTTCCTGCCTACATGGCTGGGTGTGAATGTTATGCAAAAGACACCTGAAAAATCAGAAAAGACCAAAATACCAAGTGGCTGGCCATTTTAATGTACAGGAAGTTCGTTCACAACTGCACTCTTAAAATTGCCACCTTTCTAGCAAATCTGACAATGTGCTTTCAGCAATTTGCATAAAACATTTACAGAAGTGATACCACACGCAACATTAAACTCAGTTGACATACAAACCTACAATAAACTGGAAACCAGCAATCAAAGTTTCAGCTTTTTGATGGAGGCATGCACATTCACTTATCTTCTGAGCACGGCAAAACAGGCTGCAGAGTATTTCACGTAGCACATCTTCCTCCATGAAGGAGGAACCGCTGCTCTTAAGAGAGCTTATTTTACTGTTCCTCTCCCTTCACTACATGTGAAGCCCAAACTACAGATGAATTCTTTGCTACACAGAAGAAAATAACCATGAAGCAACACTGAAAACTCCAAAAATAACTTGTTCTGTTTGAACTCTGGCTGTAAGTGCTTTAGAAAACACACATGCTACCAGACAAGCATCTAGTTATTACCAAAAGCCCCAGCTTCCTTATTACAGTCTTCACACAGGGGTATTACCGCCAACTGCAAGGACAGGTTTCACTCTTGCTGAAAGGAGGAAGCAGCACAATGCAGAATGGAAAAAGTATGTGCACTGCTGACGTACGGTACAAGCCAGCTGTGAATGAATGCCTTCGTGTGCTGTAGCAATGCCTATGACCACACAGAAAATTCAACTGCCTTCTGGTTTTAGCCTCCTTAGTCCTCATGTAAACATAAGATTTTTTACTTTCTCTTTCTGACATGTCCTAAAGCTTCCAGTATTCCGATCTCATGGTCTTTCCAGCAGTTCTTAGAATGAACCCCAAAGCCTCTTGTTACAGTCAGTTGCACTTCATCAGATCTACTTGAGGCACCAATATCCAAACAGATGTACTGAGAAGAATATGAGCTGTTGGTAGCATTTACAAGGTCACAAATGCAACTCAGTTTATATATTTCACTTACTTTATTCTTTGCTTTTTACTTCAGAAATTGAGAGGTGGGGTAGATGAGAATGACATTACAGAAGGTAGTTTATTTGGCAGCAAGTACAGTACTTGGTCATAACAATGAAAGCCAAAGCACATCATGTTAAAAAAAAAATGCCAACCCAATTTCTTGTTTCTTACTGATCTAGAAGAACCACCACTAGATTTTTACCAGTCTGTATCATCTGCCAGAGCCAACACTAATCTATCCAAGCACACTGACACTCAATATCCTCTTGCAGGTGTGAGTGAACACAGCAGGAAGCTGAGATCACATCAATTCCTCAAACTAGGTTTCTCAGTTTTAAGACCAATACATGGTCCCAGCTAAGGCTTGCATTCATTCTCATGGCACAAACAAAGCATGAAGCTCAAATACAGTGCTTAGATTGGCTATTTCTCCTCTCACAAGCTGTGCAAATAACGTTTGTCTGGTTGGATTTTTTTTTTAAATGTAGATACTTACAAGTTGTTTGGTTTATCATGGCTGCAAGAAAGATAGACATAAATATTCATGGTATCAAAGACTGTAAGGAATATTATTCAGGCCAAGATCTCCAAGTTGTACATTACATACTGCGATCTGCTAAAATCAATGAAGCTGCGGTCATTTACATCCATGGAGAATCTCGCTCATTATATACTTCTACTGAACTATTCTTTCGCTTGGATATGACATAAATATCAATCTCAGATGTTTGCATTCTGAAGGTGCTCTAGTGTGCACTGCGCTGCAAAAGGTACCGAACCCCATGAAAAACAAAGCAGGGAGATGAAACAGCGTCACTAATTTCAGAACATGCTGCTGATTTTTATCACATCTCAATAATGCTTCTAATCTCTCGTCATAAAATATAAACCTACTCTTTCAAAGGCTAAATAACCAACTTCACCTGCTACAGTCTGTGCAAAAGACTCTGCTTTAGGAAAAGATACTTGCTTCCACAATTTTTAATACATCGGTTTCTTCTGTACTAGATAATAATTTATCCAAGTTTTAATTTCCCAGCTCTGTGCTGTTCACACTTTACAGTATTTTCTGAAAAAGAAAATCAAGAACAAAACAATGACAACACAGAGGATGATGAAGATGAAGATCTAAGAAATTCTTTTGTCAAGTTTTTTACCTGCCTTAAGAGCATTTTCTGTTGTGTGTACTGAGCTCTTGCAATGACAGCTTTCATAATAAGAATTTTCATAATGGGTTGGCCACTGGTTTGCCTTCTAACAAGATCAAGAATTCAAAGTTTAAGAAGTATATGTGATGCACCCACAGCCCATGCTGCACAAAGGAACATGCTTCATTTATTGCTGTTTAAGTACATTGCTTGCAATGGAACAGGTTTGTTCTGCACTGAAGTGTCACAGGGCTGATGGGGACACCCAGACGGCTGCCCAACAATGGTCCAACAATGGCCACTCCAGCGCGGAGGCAAATGAGAGCGTCAGTTAGCTTCTAGTTGAATGGTTCAGCACTGAGGAGAGACTTGGCACTCATTCATACCCAGGTTTCCTCCAAAACCTCGTGTGGGAGAACTGGAGAAAAACAAGTAAGAGTTCACGCTTTGTTATCGTTTGAATTCATCTCCCTTGTTTAAACAATGCTGTGGGTTCTTAATCAATGCCTGATGATGAATTAAGGACACTGGATTGGCAGTACCACAAAACACAACCTCTGCCAATAACTCTTCTCTGCTTTATCTTACTGCAGGTCCTTGGTAGTCTTGATCAAGAGATGGGAAGAAAAGGAAAATGTGGCTGTTAAATCCTGAAGAAATCAGTCATTTAACTAACGGGGAAAAAAAAAAAAGAGCAATATATTCCTAAAATTTTCTTGCAACTGTGAAGTAAGATCTCTACCACTCCTTTAACTGACAGTATGTTCAAGAATATTCTGCTGAGATATGCCACAGCAAACCTTCCTTGTGCTCTGTATTCCATGAACTAAAAGACCTGCCAAATGGGAATGGATAAGAAATAATAAGAGACAATATGAAATTACCACATAGAGCTTTCATCACCGAATGGATACCTAAGGGGTTCGCATGCAGTCATTTATTTTACTAGATTCTTCTTTTAACTCTGCAGAGAGAAAGAATCAAGGGTGTGGACAAACACCCACCTTGCAAATAGCTGTTTTGGGGGAAAAGGTTAATCCCCAAATGTTTGTCACCAGTTCAACTGCCCCTTCAGAGCAGCTCCCAGCTGCCCACTCCAACTGGTACCAAAAATACTTCAGCCAAAACAAACTAGATTAGCATAGAGCTGCCTCTTAATATTGTTAGAAAAATTTAAACTGATGAAAGCCGGCAACACACCCCCTGCCCTTCCCCCTCCCAAGCGCTCATCCTCTCCCTTAGGCATCACAGGATGCTAAATAAACAAATAATGACTTTTTATTGAACAGGGGAAAAACTGGGGGAAGGGGGAAAGCAGGAAGGCCCTCCCCAGCTGCAGTCTTGGTGTACCCTAGATTAAAATAACCAGAAAGCCATGGCTTTATCTTCAGGATATAAATGGGAGACAGAAGGAAGGTTCATCCATTTCACTTGATTAGAAATACTATGTTTCCTCTTCAACAGATAAAATACAGAAATAATGGCCCAGAAAAGTGTAAACTAAGCGTACTGCAAGACAGTTTTAAACCATCCCAGGTCTTCTCTCCTTAGGATCACGATCTCCTATTCTTCTCATGACAAGAAAATCTTCTACTGTGCAACCATTTAGAAAGACTATTCAGATTGTTTTACTTTACATTTTCCAAACCTGAAACACCAGAATGAATAATTACAAGAGTTCACCCTTGCTATTAGTTTTGAAGCCCTCGAGGGCAAGCTGTTTAATTCTTGTCTCCAAGGCTAAAAACTATTTTTCCTTCTCGAGAAGCAGCTCAGAGAATGGCATGGGTTTGATCAAGAAAGATTTGAAATACAGAATAAAACAAATCCTTCATTATGGGCAGACGCTGGGAATCTCTTCCTCCTACCTCTTTTTTCTGTCTTTGAGGGAGACAAATCACTAAAAGTTTAGACATATAAAAAATAACAGCAGCATCAATTTTGAGGCAATGTATATTTCAGCAGACAGCACATCAGTCAGTTTGGTTTCTAGAACCTGAGAAATGATGTTTTAACTTTTACTATTGCTTCTGTCAGTGTAGAAAAATATCGTTTTTCTGCTTTGGAGTACAACAGATAATACTGACTGCCACGCTCAAAATTATACTGATTGCTTATGCATGTAATAACTACAACATTTGTCCTGCATTTAATTTTATGTCTGTGTTCAAGTGTTTGCCTAGTTAAAAAAAAAGTAAGAAAAAACAGTGTGAGAGTGCATGTGTGTTCAGGTACATAAGACCATTTTTTAATGTGCAGTGCCTAATTTGTGGAAATAAAACAAGGAAAAAAGGTAGAACTGCTATGTATTTTAGGGAAGGTAATTCAAAAGCACTATAACGTTAACCTAAAAGCTAATTACACCTCTCCTCTGGCAACTGTGTTTCTGCAACACAACAGCAACAAGCTCAGACCAAAACCTTCAGAGCTCTCCCATTTCCTCCTGCCCACTGCGTGGAGAAAAATCTCACCAGCGGCATTGGTCTTTTTTCACAAAGCTAACGTGTTTTACTGCATTCTGGGTAAATCTTGCACTGATGAATTTAACCCGTTCACTAAAACTACTCTGCACACAACACTCCAAGATTGTCTCTTCTTACAGAAGATAAAGCCTGAGCAATCATCTCTGTAACAGCCCACGATGGCAAAACCATCAGGTGTGACATACGCAGTAGTGATGTGAACCAAGCAGGATGGCTGATCACTGCCACACTGAGACAGTATGTGGAGACGAACCCTCCATACAGCCCATCCCTGTCAGCTCCTTGTATAGCTGTGGTGATTCAGACTAGAAAATAAACTGTTGTATGAGGTCTGCCATGCAGCATGGTCTACATACAGTGCCAGACAGTCCTTTCCCTCCCTCTGCACCTGGAGGCCAAGCTCTTCTCATTCCAGCATGAACGCTAATCTTTTCCTTTGAGACCACATATCCAAAACAGCTTACCTCTGTGTCCTAACTCTAGTATCCCATTCCAGAAACATTATTTCATTCCCACTCTTTTCAAGTTGGCTAGATAATCAAATGTTGCAAGTGCCAAAATATTACTATTAAGCCAGTAATATATTATTTAGCCAGTCTAACAATACCTTGAAAGAACATGTACAAGTACCAGCATGGCAGGATCAATAACATCCAGAGGACAAGAGGGGAACAGATCCCTGAGGGTTAGTCTGCTTGAACTCACTGACAATCAACAAAGACTAGATACAACACGTATCCCTGGCAGTCCAGGCTCTTCCCAAATACAGTGCCCTGGAACAACACACTCTTTAACCTTGCTGGAAGGAACCCCTTTAAACAACACTCACTCCTCCCCAATTCCCTGCTGTAGACAGGCTCGCAAATTATTGACCTTATTCCCTCTGAAAACCAATAATAAATACTCATTGTTTCACATGTTTCCTTATTCCGTGGCCTTGCCTACTTCATTGTAAGCTCTCCAGGGCAGAAGCTAGGTGTTTTAATGCTGCAATGAAAAGTACTAAACCAAATATGGCTTTAAGCTCGACCTTATTTTCAAAACAATAAAGATCTGCTTCATCCAAACATTGCTTGGGCAAGAAAAACTGTGCTGTCTAGAATCTTCTCATTTGCTGCTCCTTTGCTCAAAGACTACAAAACCTTTCATGGGGTGCATCACTAAAACGTGTATTTGATGAAAAGAGGATCCCTATTAAGAATTCCTCAAGATGCTACTCCTTCCTACACTCCTACAACTTTCTAGTGCTGACTCCTCCTTGTTTTGCTGACTCCTGATTTCCTCTGTATGTCTGCACGCTTACGTGTGTGTGCATTTCCTCCTCTGGAGTTCTTCAAAGCCACTGGTGTTTACATCAGAGCAAGTACAGTGCTTGTGATCAACACAAAAAAAGCAATAAGGGAAACGAGAAAGACACTCTGAGTTAGACTGGCTGTGAATGTTACCAGTTCAGTGGTGTAAACCAGCATCAGCCATCCTCAGTCACCAGCGCCTGCCAGCGAGTAGTCATGCTGTAGTTCTACAGAACAAACCCACTCCCTTCCCCCACGGCAAGAAATCCCTCCCTGGCTTCCGGCTGCCAGATGGAAGTGACAGCCAAGGGTCAGATCTTCCTTTGTTACCAACACGCATTTATTGATCTGTGTCCCCCCAAAGCACAGAACTCCAGCTCAGCCTCAGCTCTCAGACCACTAGCTGGTTTTGGTCCTGGGGCAAACAAAACATTGAAGCCTCACAACTGAGACCATAGTGCACAATATTCCCCTTCTCTTTACTCCGCCAGCCAGTTTCTCACATTTACCAACGGACAGCTCTGCACAGGAGCCACGGCTGTGAGAGTCAGAGTAGGCTGAGAGGAAGGGAGATGTGAGATGGTAAGGTGGCAAGGCATTTCTTCATTTCTTCAGCTCTCCAAAGCCCCTTAGTATTGCTAGGACATAACATTGTCTCTCTTTATAACCTGGCTGGTCCTGACCTTACATTTTAACACCAAAACTCTCAAATTCTGCACTACTGTGCCAAAGAACAGGCGACTATGGAGAACAGCAGAGGAGAAAGAGCTTGGGCTAAATGGTACAAAGGAGAAAAAGCACTGAGAGGATCTGTATCCTCATTCAGATCAGCTTTTCCTGCTTCTCCATCTTTACGGGCTATATTTTTTGTTGGTGTGAGCCAATATAGGCTTCATCTGCCAGCAGAGGAATGGCATCACAAACGTTATGAACACCCATGTCCCTAGAAGGATTTGCATCCTCCAACATGATGTCATTGCCACTATCTCCTCAGACATGCTGCGTGAGCACTGCCCCAAATGTTTGAGCCAAATCTGACAGGCTGCGAGAAACAGCTGTAGAAGAGTTCTCTAATTTGACAGAAATAGGTTGCAGAGCAGCTCCACTGACAGGGCTGGAAGACAGCCACCTGTCCACAAACTCCTGGAAACCACAGACAGACTTCTTCACCAGATTCAGCTGAATTCTGCAACCGTCTCTACCTTCTCATCATTATCCACCAAGTCAGTACCCTCCAGCAAAGGTGGATTAAACACCATTAGGTAGAATTGCTTAGGGAGTGTTCACACAGCTTCTGCTGCAATGCAGAAACATCTGGCGATTTCTGGGAACAGCAGAATGTTCCACTAGCTCGGAGAAATGAGCCTCAGTTTATGGTCAAGAACCGCTGCAGTATGTGAGATGATATAAAAGCCGAAGCAGCTGTAGTGTGGCTGGAAGAATTTCAGAGCTGCTCTTGGGTGACCAGGACAGCACACCGGGCAATGGGAAGTACAGGCAGAGCAAGAAGCAGCCCTCCTAGCCCTTCATCCCATCACAATAAATCTGTCCCTGTGAAAGCAAACTTTTTGATTTAGTGACATTCTACCTGTACTTTGCACAGGTACAAACTGCTGGATAACAAATTAATGAAGGTATTGAACTGCAGCCTGAGCAAGCGCTGTTGGTGCCATGACTTAGTGCTGTTCTCTGCCATTTCTGGAAAGTACCCAGGCACAAAAGCAGTCACTGGGCTCCAAAACCTGCCTGAACTACCTGAATCAGCAGTTACTCTTCTGATTGGACACATCATAATGAGAAAGGGTATTTTCAGAACAGTTTCAGGTACAAATATGTGCTAGCCACCGGCAGTAAGAAAAATCATTAAAACCTTGAAGAATGGTACAGACTTTCCAGGCATGTAATATCCAGTTGTCTCCAAGAGGCAGCAGTGAGTACTGAGAAGCCTCTGCTGTCATTTCAAATATTGTCTTATTTTAGTACAATCTTGCTTTTATTTTCACACAGAATCCAGTCTCTTTCCTGCACCTGTAATGTTATGCCTTCTAGAACGCAGTACTGTAAGAAACACTCAACACTGCAATGAGCACAAGCCCTGTCCCGGAGAACTGCTGATGACATTATATTGTCAGCACCAGTTTTAATATCCATTCAGCTTGGATGCTGAACAGGGCAAAGGACCTTCCCCACAGACACACAGAAATAAAAAGCCTCTGTTTACTCCAGGAATAGCAACACAGGTATTAAAGGAATTTCGAAGAAAAAGTAAGCTGTATTTCAGAAAGGTCTATGCACACGGGAGATCAGGGACATTGCTGTAAGTATCAGGCAGCCTGCTAGACAACACGACAGAAGATGCCGGTGTGTCCAAGTCCTATCTGGTGTATATGTTCCATACAGGCAAGCTGCTGCCTTCCAGTCCTGCTGCCTTCCACATGAATTCACAGGAATCTGATGACACAAAGAAGTTTGCAGCTGGTTCTGGTGGCAAACTGCCTCAAGATCCACATATAACGCTCCATGCACGTGCTCCTCAATGCTGTGCAGAGCGATCCTCCTCCAAGGAGCATTCCATCTAAAAGCTGCCTGACAGAATGGTAGCGTAGCATGAGGTGAGACAGTAAATGTGATTCCTGCCAGCATTCTGTAACACACCAACTGGAATCATTTGCTTCAGCAGCTTTAAGACCCACCTTAGTTATAATATTTGAGTGCACAAGCCTCTCTTCCTCTTTTTTCTTTTTAAGACTAGAAAATGAGGTTATTGTGGACAGCTCAGGTATCTTGGGTCTGCAGATGAAGTAGATGCTTCTGTGGGGTTTGCACTACCAATTAACTTTCCCAAGTAATGAAGTATAATCCCCCCTGAGAAAGCCTGTCTCATCTGTGATATACTCCCTGCAGAAATCTAGCAGCCTAAGTTCAGATTCATGAGATTTTCACTGTATTTTTTTGAGATACTTTGAGAAGGTACAGTAATAAAAAATTGACACTGGTGCCCTTCTACTGTTTTCCTCTCTGGGACAAAGACTATATAATCAGTGAAAATAGTTTTAACACTAAGAAAGGTAACAATATTTTATAATCAGTGCCCACATGAAGCTATGGGTATTAAAAACATTCAGCCAATCTGTAGAAAACAATGAAGATAAATGACTGTTGTGAATTAGTTTAGGGCTTCTACTATAAGATGTCTCAGTTTCTCACATATTATAGGTAGTGAAATTTATTATTTACTCTGGCTTTTATTCACTACCACTGTAATAAAAAACCCAACAATTTGGCAGCAATATAAATGGTTTCCCATCAACATGAATAGTGTCAGTCCATAGACCTGTATCTGTTTTCGCTTGAGCTCAAGTAAATCAGAAGCTAACCACTTAAACATGAATTATACTGATACAAGTCTAAGAACGAAGGAGTCAGACCTAGACATTGATTCTGCATGCCCTTTGCTAATGAAACCAGCTCTGCTATTGTTTATACCCTAACGGAATGCTAGCACAACCATTTGGATACAACAAACAGCTCTTGCAGATGGCTGACTGCTAAAGAGGAGGAAAAAAAGAGGTGCATAATGGCCACACTAAAAGGCTTTGATAACAACACATCAACTTCATAAACTTATGTCCTGCAGTAATACAAGTGAACACTCAGCAGACCACAAGCAACAAAGGAAAACGTGGATGACTTCATCAGCAATTAAGTCTGCTGTGCCCTGATCTAACAGCATGATTCACAATTAAAATCAAGGAAATTTGTCAACAAGCATTTCCTCAGCTCAGAAGAATCCTCAATTGTTGTGGCTTTTACTCTGCACCCATTCGGGAGTGTCAATCAGCCCATGAATGGGGAGGACACCGAGCACACTGGAGCTGCATTTTACCAACTCCAAATCCATGAAACCAGTCCCTTGAGGCAGAGGCTCGGGCTGGGTCAGTTTTACTTGATGTGGGGACTGGAACTGCTACATGCCACCACACTCTCGGGTGGAAAGGAAAACAAGCAGTTTCCTCTCCTACTCCTGCACCCAGACCTTCCAGGCTTGCTCGAATCCCAGCAGGGCAAGGCCCTGCAAACCTAGGTCACAGTGGTCCTGGGCAATGACACCCAGAGTGCCTCCCTGCGGCTGTCCTTCGGTGACAGGAGCTACACAGAGAACCAAGAACAGATTAGATGAACATTCATTATTCAAAAGCAGGATTAAGAAGTAAATGATGGTTTGAGGATGTAATTTATGAGACAGAATGACACAATCCCATACCATTTAAAGAGCACCTTCTCAAACGGCCCCCGTACTTTCACACCCACACTTTTTCCCTTCCCTTAAATGTTAAAGAGCTGCGGAAGAGGCCTGATGCACAGAAACTGCATATGGATATGGATACATACCCATTTTTTCATGTATTTGTGAAAAAAAATCTTGAGCTCTGGAATATGCAGAAAAATTGCACCCAGAAAAAAATTACTTCAAGGCATATTTTACTCCTCTAGACAGGAAGAATTTTTAAGTCATACACGGGGCAACATTTGATTTTTCTGATCCGGAATCTTCTCATCTAAATACAGAGCCAGTTTCCAATACCGAGAAGGGGCCTTCATACACGTCTTTCCTGGATACACATTTTGCTTAATCAATGAATTCAATCATTTTTCAGTAATTAATATGATTAATTGTAATTTTTTAAAACTTCTGATTTTAATCTTATGAACTGCAGCATACCCTAAGATCTTTATTCTAGTTCTATCCTTTAAAAATCTACTTTTTGGCAGGTGTTCAAGGTAGCGAGTGTTTCTCTAAACTGCAAGTGTAAATATGTCTCATAAAATGCATTGCAAACAGAATTGAGGAGACATTTAATAAAACGACCGAGCAAAGCAGTGACATGGATTACAGGGGAGATTTGCTTCACACATCAGTATTTAAAAACGGTTTCTTTGTGGCCAAAACACTATTTTCTCAGAGCACTCTGCTGAGTAGTGCATCAGGGAAGTTTCTTTGTACTCCCAAGTTTCTGGCTTTTATGGGTCTCAGTTTAATAGAAAATGTAAGGATTAAAAAAAAATAAAGAACTGACAAACAGAGAAGTGAAGAAAGAAACCAAAATAAAGCATGTGAAGTAACTCAAAACACTCTCCCCATGGCCGGTAATTTCCATTTATAGGTATGGGAAAAGATGCAAAGACATGGAGTTAGCCTGCCCAAACTCACATCCAAAGTCATAGACAGTCAGGGACTGAGCCCTATTTCTACCTCCTAGCCTAAGCACCAAGCTACAGTTCTCAGAAATGGTAAAAATATTCACAGAAAGCATAGTCCTATAGAACAGAGGGTAGGAGAGAACAGTCTCTCAGAGGTAAGCACGTGTTTGTGGAGATTACTGCCTGTTCCACCAATGCCCTAGTGACCATCCTGTTTGCACCCATAATTAGGGCAAGCCCCTCTGTAACTGCATAAGGTCATGTTTTTCTTTCAAGCAGCACTAAATTACCATGCTTGTTATCACTCTTCTACACAGATTCCCTCAAAAATTAGATTATCTCCAGGGTATCCTTTGCTATTTTGTCATTTTCAGTATCACTCACACTATAGCAGGAAAAAATAAAAAATCAGCATTTAGGGTTTGAGAAACAAAGATATTCCTGTATTAGAGGGGAGAAAAAGAGTGAAAGAAGCAGATCATCCTGGAACTGCCAATTTTCTGTATCCTTTGAGGATTAGATCCAAGCTTATAATTTCAGTGAGCAATTATCTAAATAGAAATGCTCTAATTGCACTAGGATTGTGTTTTCTCTGGAGTGTTATTTCTTTCAAGTATCCTGCTGTTTATTTATATTCAGCTAAATAAAAGGTACGCTGAGCTACCCAGCGATTTACACTGCAGTAGGGATGTTACCACTGGTACACAGGAGGCTGCTGGGAGAGCACAGAAAACCCTCTAGGCTGTTCTAACTTACTAGAACTAAGCCCATTGCAGTCTCCTGTCTTATAAACTCACAGTTTAATAAGGAAAACAAAGCAATTCTTCCTGGATGATTGTCAATGAACTGCTTTGTTGCCTCTGGAATCACTGCCAGCTCAGGGACAAGTGGAGAAAAAATTAGGCATGATGCACAACTACCCAAGGAAAACGGCTTAGCCAGCTTGATACCCCCGTGTCTGGAAGCTGCCACGGGGTTGGGAAGGGACTGCCATGGAGGCAACACACAGCCACACACATTCTCCGTCTGTAGTGAGAGTACTTTACACTGATCATTTCAACACACCTCAACGGCTGCTCTAATCAATCCTACAGATACACTGGGAAAGAGAACAGCACTGAGACGGACAAGACACAAAAGACCTAACACTTGCTTATGAAAGTTCCGTCCCTAGTATGCGCAGAAAGGTTATAAGGGTTGGCCTCTGCCGTTATGCACCTTACGCACCATTGCACAAAAAAAGTTCTGTCTGTCTTAAAGGTTAATAAGTCTGTAAGATGTGCACACGTATGAGGGGAAGGCAAAAACTTGCTGTCACGGGAAATTGTGGTGATGGTCTTAAAAGGGCTGATTTTCCTCCTTCTCCAGAATTACAGCAAAATATTGGAAGGAAAAGCAGCAAGGAGAAACTCAAGAATTGTCACATTCTGCTTGAAAACCAAAATGGATCACATGAGGAAGTCTCGGCGGCAACACCACAATGTGGTGTATAACTCCTAGAGTGTCATGCAACAGAGGAAGTTTCCTATTGCATATATTCCTATGAAAAGTTACTTAATATCTTAATTTGTGTTCGTTTATGTTCATACACCATAATGGAGATATAGAAAAAGGAGAAATGACCAAAACTAAGAGAGTTTAGAAACAGATAAAATTCAGAAGAATGCACTATACAGTTTCAGGGGCACAAAGCATCAAGGCAGGATTAATTCCCCAGAAATGTCACTGCTTTTTCCAAATTCCAGTCAAGAGTAACTGCTTTATGCTAACCACAAAGAAACAATTAATAGCATGTTCCTCCCCTTCTTAATGTGCCATGAGTAATGGAGAACTTGGCAGAAGTAGTAAGTGAAGAGCATCTTTAACCGCTTTAATTTTATTTTGGTGTAGAATAAATTGCACAATTCAGTTCAACCATTTTCAAACAGGACAACAACTTTTAGAATTGTGGCTCAATTCTCATTTCAAACCAAAAAAAGCGTGACAAATAGGAGTTTATTTACAAGTCTATTTTTTGTACCAAGTTTTCCCATGCAAAACACGCACAGAGCACCTGTTGATGAGCCACAGGCATCTGTGACACAGGTCCCAAGAATAAAACATAAGAATATGTTAACTAGCAACTAAAACTGTAACAGGCAATAAACTCAATCCCTGACGGGGACTGAAAAACATACATTTCAGAAATACACCTACTTAAAGCTAATTTTCTATGCTGCTGTGAACATTACCAGCAGAGAAACAGTATCTACTCGCCTGTCCTTTAACAATGAGGAAGATGACTGGGAGGAAAATAAACAGGATAATTTCTTGTCCAAAGCTGTCACTCAAATTGATAGAGCAACTGGATTTCTCCACAGCTGAATTAAAGGAGACATATACCTGTTAATTTTACTGCTTTTCTCTACTTCTCCAATTGAAGTGGGAACCTTTAGAGCCTGGGACACCCACCACCAGAAGAGACAGGTCCTACTTATGCAAATGCAAAACATGAATTAGTAACAAAAAAAAGGGCTGCAGAAACAGACCAGATTCAGAACTACTCTTGAAGTGGAAAATTTTACTTAACCAACTGGAAGTTTTTGTGTAGCGATGCTTTCTACCTTTTAAGTCCATGGTTCACTTCATTCACCTAAGAAATATTATTGCCTCACAATATTTCACAATTTTCACTCATAAGATCTCTAAGGCTGGTGCATTTTAATGACTGAGCACTTGAGACAAGGGGGATAAATAAGTCTTTGCTGCCTTCTCAGGTGAGTTTACTCCCTTAGAGCCATGAACTCAAGGATGCAAAATCTCCATGCAGAAGTGGAAATCCACGATATGAATTACAATTTTTTCTCCCCAAAAGGGTCTAAAGATAGGAAAAAGGGCAAGGGAATGGCATGCAGGTTATAAAGGGTTCTGGACAGCAGAGCACTCCAGAATCCCAGACAGGCTTCAGCTGTTCCACGTCTCATTTCAGCTGAAAGGGCAAGAATGTGCCAGCAAGGAACTTGGTGTTTAGAACATCACACGTTTTGGGGTCTACCTTTTGCAAGTCCCACCCGTTCATCATTGTTTTTCTACTTGCTCCAGAGTGAGTAACGAAACAGTATTCAAAATGAAAGGTTTCATGGCATTTTAGTGACCTTGGGATCGCCAGTCCTTTGAAGAAAACCAGGCTCAGAGGTTCACACATGCCTTTCTTCAAGTAGCACTGATGTTTTATTATTTTTATACTACTATCATGATATTCAGTGCTGGAAACAAAGCTTTTCTGAAATGTAAATTCATACCTTTTTACGTCTTCCACAAAATGAGTTTTTTACCACCTAGTTTGCAAAATGCAATTACACAATTGCACTTGCAAATTACAGCAGTCACTCAGATTTCTGGAATCCAAGCTGATTCAGGAAAACCAGGTTTAGAATTGAAACTCTGGAGGATACACAATAAAGCTGTTATCTCAAATTCTAAACATAGTTGGTAGCAAACCATAAACTTCTAGCAATATTTTTCATCATTTATTCTCAGTATATAGCAAAGACAATGCACAATTTGTATTTGATCATAAAGGGCTCAGTATTTATTATTTATTCCCTACTAAATCCAGGATGTTGCTATCACTGCCAGCAAGTCTTTCTCTGGTAGATCTACCCAGCCACACTGTGCTTCAGCAGAGCAATTATTTCAGGACCGCATTATCTGATTATTAACTTCTTATCTTGTTGTTATTAACTTAACAATTATCTATTATTAACTGAATCTGTGAACTTAGTATGTTCTGTGACCATCTTACAGTTGGCTACTAAGCTGTTTGTTAACACGCTACTGAAATAACTGGAATGAGAGTGACCTGTTAGGGACATGATACTGCCAAGTTACCTTATTTAAAGATAATCTTATGCTTCTTGACCTACCAGTTTCACTGAATAAAAGTTAGAAAGTTTTTGGCTAGGATGGGAATTAATTTTTGAGATTACTAATTTTAAGACAAAACATGAAGAAAAATTTTCTCTGCAATGAACTTATCATTTTAATTTTTACAAAACCATTCCAGGAAGAGGCAGTAACTTGAAGGTTCTCAGTTTCCAAGATATTTAATGAACAACCTGCGGATTCTGAAGCCACAGTTTGTATCTCAAGCTCAAATTCTACTTCATCTTGCTTCATTATCTTCATCTATGTGGAAGAAAGTTATTTACTGTTTTCTGTGGTGTTACTGGTTGCAGTAGCATTGTATTTCTATGTATTATTAGTGTAGCCTTCTCTCACCACACATTCTTTTCTAGCTGCTTCAGTGCTGCTGGCTTTCTTAAATATATTATTTGAACTGTGCTCCCAATTTCCTGTGAATAAGACTCTCTTGTATTTGCAGCTGTCTCCTAAGATAACCTTCTCTTTCTCATACATATTCAAATACCAAATGGAATTTGTGTTTCTCCTGTATCTTATTAATTTTTTGGATACTAACAAAAAAATCAAGACTTTGAAAGCAAAAAGCAAAGCAGTGTTCCAGTCATATTCCTCACATATATCAGAAACAGCGGATCAGCTGCCTTCCTGGTGGAGTTTCACCTAGAATTTAATTTGACAACACTGGTTAATAGAACCCAATAGACAGGCACTGGCCCCTTTTCATACAGAACAAAACCAATCTATTCTGTTAGTGTCCAAGAACCAGACAAGCCTGAGCAGTTATACCACCAGAAGAAATTATTCATCACCTGTGTTTAGAAACATTCCCTCTGCTTACGGACAAATATTTTCAATCCCAATCAGTGCATGAGCTACCTTCATGAATCAAAGAGAGAGATGCAAACTGTCTTCACACACTTTTTTCATTGTCGGTCACCTTTCATCCACAGCAGGCAGAATGCACGTGTGCAAACCCAAGCAGTGTATTCCCATTTCATTGTCACATTTTATGCTCTAGAGAAATCATAGCTTTTCATTTAATTCAAAGAAAATATTTGAAACCATCACTGTCTCCATGAACTGTTCCTCTCTAACACAAATGGGGGTATCACGCTGTCTCTGAACTCCATGTTTTCCATATTACTTTTCTACCATCTTAAACCAGCCTCTAAGTGAAGACGTTCAATTGCAAACGCAGATGTAGCTATACTAAGTTGGCACTTAAGACTCTAGAAACAAGCAAAGCATCAGGTTTGAAAACATTAACAGTTTGGAACTGTTTGCAAAATTTATGAAAAGCAGGCAAAAAAAGAGATACTGAAATTAAATACACAGAAATAATTGAAAGGCTACGATAAATGCATGCACCATGTACCACAAAGCCAAAAAGACAGTATCAAATGGGTCTGCATTAAACAAAGGGGGGAAAAAACCTTCAGGAAAACCAGAAGAACAATGGCATAATTTAGCATATTTGTACTTGGGTCAGATCCAGCTGATTGCTTTGGGAAGGATTTTGCTTAAAGTGAAAGGTGAATGGAGGAGGGGAGATCAGGAAGGAGGTGGGTGTTTGTCATTAAAAAAACAATTTGGGAGAATGCAATGAGTAGTGAATGTATTACACCACAGTAAACACGCCGGATATTCAAAAAAATACTATTGCAGTATCTTCATTCCCCTGATTGTTATGAAGTGGAAAGCAAACAAATGCTTCTTTGAGGAAATAAAGGTTTGGAGCTCTGTCAGGAATGGTCACATCTAACACATTATTTATGACTGTATAAAGTGCAAGAACATTAGTCATTTAAGGAAGAGCTGGAGGATGTCTCTTACAAGACATGAAAAGATCATAACTTGTCAAAGGTAGAGAAGGTTAAAAAATGGGAGCTTCTTCACTCAGGAAGCTGTTGTGGGCACAGAACAGTATCCACCTCAGGTCTACAGAAATGCGTTTTCCAGCTTCTGCTACAACAGCCGTCACAGGTACCACTGGCAGCCTTTTTACATTCAACACCTAAAATTGTCTTCTCCCCATTGATGTCAAAGAAATTACCCATTTCTCATTAAAACTTCAGTTTAGTAGACCTCTGTGTATCCAGTGGACTTCCTCCCTGCCCTTCTTCTCAGAGCTACACTCAGGACTCTCGTCTTCTTCCTCCTCCCTTCCTACACTGGGGACATTCTCCAAGGGCCTTTTCTCACCCTACCACTTTTCCACATTTTCTATTTTTATCCTTCTGTTGATCTCATTCACTTGTGGCCTGTCCTCAAGCAGGGACTGACAACCCTCAAATACTCTTCTCTTGCATGTCTCCACCCTGCCACCTTGGTATCCTCTCACAGTTACCGCAACACTAAATATTACAATAGAATTACCTGTTTATCCCACCTAACCTCATTCCAACCATTGCCCTTCTCTCCAAAAGGAATTCTTTTACCCAACTACAAATGAAGGTTTTTAGACAGAGCAGCCACAAGATACATTTTTTCCTTTATTTATATCTCACTTATTTTTCATTTTTATCATTTATTCTGGTATTTAAAAATGAATATTAACAAAGGGGAAAAAAAAACTCTCTAAGAACAAGAAATTCTCTTTGGATCCGTATTCAAATAAGGAGATGAAACAGGACACAAAGAAACAATAGCTTTTTTGTTGTTATTCAGAAGATACCTGAAACTTCAGGAAATGTGGAGCTATTTATATATGGAATCTAATTACATTAATTGTTCTGCACCTCTGCCACTGAATTTTGCAAAGCACCGTGAATTACAGGGCTTGTTCCTTGGTTTTTTTTTTAATTGTGGCTTTACATTATTTTTGCCTCTTTTAAAGCAGCTCCCCATTTTGCTAAAGAATGGCTGTTTCCAGACTTTGCTACTCCTGTTATAACAAACTGACCATGCCTGGCTAACCACTTGCTCCATCTATTTATTCAGTTTCCAACGCAGCCCAGCCTAGCACGGTATATCTGGCATTGCGCATCACACATATCATGTAAAAATTTCTCTCAAGCGTAACCACGGCTCTTCAAACTCAAACTTTGCCACACAATGACAAGGTCTCCACATTACCAGAATTACATTCCCTCCTCCGCCGCCCCCAGCCAACTCCTCGTCAGTCTCTAGTGTGACTCAACTCAGTTGAAAAGCAGTAGGTTTACAAGTCATTTCATTGCTTGCAAGAGAGACACATCATATGGAGGAAATAAATAAAATGTTTTACAAAAGTTATTTTCAGTGCCTGGTCCGTGGCGGATAATACGGTCTATCTGGTTTCCTAAGTTGCTTCTAACTGGAAATTTGTCTACATTAGTTTTGGCTTAACCAGAGTGATATTACCATTTTGAAGCCCACTTTAGGATGGTGGCAGAACCGTGCCCAGTAGCACATCAACATTTCCTTCTAACTCTTTAAACTGACAGACATATTTTGGAACTCTTATTTTGTTACAGTTACTGCCTTATCTCCGAGACTGCAGCAAGGTAAAAACCGCCTTTGCACAAGTGCATTTTTCCTAAGGACCTGTGCTGAGGACCATCTTTTGCTTGCCAAAACCCCAGACTTCAGCTCGACTCTGAAGTTTTCAACACATTTTTAACAACTGCACTTCCAAAGGGCAGGCAGCCTATTGGCTAGCCATGAGATGTTTATGTAGATGCTCTTCTTTTCTCCCACTCACTAGCCTATTGTTAGTGTGGTGAGCTGTGTTAAAATTTATACAAAAGAGGAAAAAAACCTACAATGACTGTCATGTATCATCCTGAGGAAAATTAAGTTAAAGTATCACATGGGATTGAAACCAGAAGCAAACATTTATCTGGATGCTGCGGGAACTGATACATCATTAGGACTGCAGCTTCTTCTTTGGTTTTTTCCAAGAGTTCCATGGTGTTATTATTTTGAGGATGAATTATGCCAGGTTTTGAGTATCCCCTGCTAGCTGCTACTTGCCCTTATTTCTAGTCAAATTACTCGAACTGATAGCTGTCAGCACTGTGCAGAACTAAGAGCCCTCTTGGAAAAGCATCCCCAAACCTGTAAAAATAACTGCAAAAGAATTAAATGGGGCAGGAGTGAAAAAAAGAGCAATGAGGGCTAACAGGAAAGATGGTTCATTGAACTGAAAGGGGCCAGGTAGTAGCTGAAATTTCAGTATTATAAATAGGACATTATGTAGCTGAACTAAAAATAGGAGTTTTATTTTTACTTAATGTTCCTCACTGCTGGCTGCTGACCTAGAGAAAGAGGACTCAGAAAGGAGAATTAAACAATTCCCCACAACCATGCAAAACAAAACCGCTAGCCTGGCTTCAGTGTCTATTTGTAAACTAAGAAGAATACAATTTTTTTAAGCCAATTTTGAAAGATGCCTAATTGAAAGAACTCTCTAATGCCGCTGTGAAAAGAATGTAATAGAATATAACAATTTCTGCAGAAAATCAACTGCAATTACAAATTCCCTGTCTATATACTAGCTCATAACCGAAAATCACTGGTACATCTAATCTGATTCCTTCACACACTTTGTATGTATGGAACGGTTGTCCTGTGCCATAAGCAGTCTCTGCTCAACAGTAACGATACATTATCATTCCAGTACTCGGTTTCAAGTCAAGATTGAGGGGCCCACCATAAGTTTGGAGGCAAAAGCTACGTCAACCCGCCACCTGCCAACTGTCTCTGGGCAGCATCTTGTGTTCTTCCCTTCCCTAAGGACCAATTTTACACTTAAAATGAGAATCCTAATTTAGCTATGGTAAAAGGGCAGCTTATATGGCCAGGCGCTAAGGTGGCATTCATACCTCTTTTCATTAAAAAAAGAAAAAAAAAGATGAAACTAGCACAAGCCTAGACCACCAAATTTGGATTTAGTTTCAAGCCCACACATCTAATCCTCAGGACAAAAGAGACTTGAAACCATGGTTTTGGTTCTGCTTACAAAGACAAGAGGAAGCTGTAAAATAAAAACAGATCTGAACTGAAGTTCACAGATGTTTAAGTCCATGGCTTTTTTGGGGGGCCCACCACTAGCTAAAATCTAAATGTCTCTATAGACTTGAGGTTCATGCAGGCTATTTTGGGCGTTATCTGCTAAATACTCAATCTTTGTCATGCTCCATAGAGCCCAAGGGGATATGTTGAAGCATTTATTCATCACCGCTTTCATAGGAAGCTGAAATAAAGATGAGAGTATGGTGATTTAACTTTGGAGAGCAAGCCATAATTACTTACAAAAGTTTACGGCAACAACAAAAATAACGTACATTACTTGCCACTGCTGGTCAAGTTGAAATAAAGGTATTTATTACAAAAACTTATTATCATTATTTAAGGAAAAATACTTGGCATCTGTGTAGTCTGTATGCAAATCTACTAGCCAGGCGTGCTTTCTCTTGGGCTGAAAAATGGCCAATTCCTTATTTGCTGCATTTGTGCAGCATTCAAATCCTTCATTAGGATTAGCAATCTGATTTGTCTGGGAATGACAAGACTCAGAATACAATTCTGCACTTAGCTTAAATAATTCTACAATGCAGATTAGCACAGAGGCAGATAACAATTCAAAACTTCTTGCTGCTGCTAAGCTATTTTAGCTTCTCTCACTGTCAAAGCCAAGTCAAACACACCAAAATTAAAATGTCTATTTGCAGTGTCTTAAAATACAATACAAAGAGAATGTATTTTGTTTTCTTTCTTGATTTTAGGCAGTATTTTTTCACTTTCCATATGCCGAATCAAAACCCCCAAATAAAAGTAAACGCCATTACTAAGGCTGCAGTGTTCTCTTACTGCTGGTTTCAATACAGCAGGCAGCTTCAGGGGAAAGCGAGAACCATACACCTTCCACGTTGGAAATGTTGGCTAAATTTTCCATTTCCTTTCCTTTGCTGTTGTACTAATTTTTGTACATTTATACATACACACGTATATATACATACACACACAGCGCCACTTCAGATGTAGCTTTGGATGCTACTAATAATGTCAACAAGCCTACATTCATGCCTTTACTTTTTCCTCTTCCTCTTCCCTAATAACTCACTCACATAAAAGAGACAAGAATTGCTGGGCAACCCCTGGAACCCTCTTGGCTGCCAAGGGAAGGCAACACAACAGCTACAGAAAGGACACACCAGAGACCTAGGTTCACATGACCTGCGCCTGCCTGGCACGACCCACATCTCTTAAGCACCATTTTTGGTATAAGGATGTGAGGAAACTTCAATTTAGCAGCACCACAATACACTAAAACTGGCCTGTTGATCTATAACCACAAACAATGCAAGTCCCATCAAGCCACAAATAAATGTCCCTATGAATCACGTTCCAAGTTCTTCCCCAGATTTCAACCTATTAAAAGAGATATTTTCATACAGTGAAGGTTCCCTGCCTGCCATTCTGATCAAAGGGAGAATTCTCACATCACTTCTGCTTCCCCAGTATAACATACGGTACACAATTTCTGTATGCAGTGTCTTCTAACACATGGTAAGACCTAATAAACAATTAGACATAACAATACAACATCTCCAGTGTGTACTGGACACTGGAATTAGTTTCCACTTGGTACAGTTATATGCAACTTCCCAACTAGGAGAATTTCAACTACATCATTTTCCCCCTCACCTTCAACACAGCCCCGAGCACAGAAACAGAAGCCCTTGAAGACAAGCCCAGCATAGAAAAATTCAAGGGAGAATGTTTCGCTCTTGTTAAAACTAGAAGATGACTTAGGAGTTTCCATTTTGAATACCAAGAAGCTTCAGAGGAAAGTTTCAGGTTTCATGGTTGGTATCCCTCTTTAGCCTTCATGTTGTCTATTCTTGGTCATCCTGGAAAGCAGACCCAACAGCAGCACAGCTGCAGCAGAGTAAGGGCTTTCTGAAGAAACTTCTGGTATTTAAATATTTTCCTCACGACAAATATCACAACTCCAACCACTCTCTTCAATTTTCCTAGTTAAAATAATCAAGCTCTATTATCACAAAGATGTATATCAAAGCCCATTCCACACAGAT
>JAVSBS010025648.1:0-25414 GCA_033124195.1 Coracias cyanogaster
GAGAAACTTCTTTACTTTGAGGGTGGCAGAGCACTGGAACAGGCTGCCCAGAGAGACTGTGGAGTCTCTGTCTCTGGAGACGATACTGTGCAACCTGCTCCAAGTGAGCCTGCTCTGGCAGGAGGTTGGACAAGATGATCTCCAGAGGTCTCTTCCAACCCCTATCATTCTGTGACTTACATTACAGACTGTAGAACCACAGTTATCACACCTCCCTTATTGGTACAGTTACTAGCACTGAAAGAAAAAAAAACCAAACATGTTGTTTTGAAGACAAAGTCCATCAATCTGTTTGAGGAAGAACAACTTAACACACACAAAATGCAACCCAACCTAGTGTTAACTTACAGCCAAGTGGATTCAGGAAGCCAGCACGTTTTCAACAGAGCACCAGCAGCCAGAGGGGAGGGCAAAGCAGCTGCAGGGGTTGTGCAGAAGCCTGCAGGCTGCGCAGCCAGCCAGAGCCCCTCCTCTCCATCGGCACTCCAGAAGTCAAGTTTGCCACTTCCAGCTTGTGGTAGAAACGGACACCAGCGTATCAGGGCAATAAGCCACCACAGGAAAACCATGGCAAGGTCACGTTACACTCCAGGCATTGGAGAGCAGCAAATGGCCTCCCCACCACAGCCTTTCAGACAGGTCAAGGCAATAGTAAAGCCATTAACAGAGGCTTGGACAGGATGGGAGAGGGGAAGACACGCAGGAAAAAACATTTTCCCTGTTGCTGGAATGGATACAGGCCTTTGCAGGACCTCAAAGTGCCAAGACCTTGGGAGACAACAACAGGAGGGGCAGGAAAGACAGCAATCATGTTGGCTAACAGCCTTGACTTCCTAGAGTGAATGAGCCTCTGGTATCCCAAGTCTGAAAGGTACCAAGCTCAGCCCTGATTCGTCTCTTGCATAAGCTGTTCGGAAACCTCTGAACCACAAAGAAGAGGTCTCCAGCAAGGGAGCTGGCAGGCAATTAGGAGAAATGAGAACTGGGCAGCAGTGCTGCTTCCCTGACTGTGCCCCAAGCACTGCTCCCACCCTTGTGGGCACCTCCACGTCCAGCATGGACAAGGTGCTGTGCTGCAGAGGGATCATGCACCCCTCAACTCCCACACCATGAGATGTGCGTGCAGTTTGACAAGGTACAAGGTGCTAGAGAGTCTATTTCTTTCTACACATTACAGCTGTTTCAGCCAGCCAGGCAGCTCTAGGTTTAGCTACCAGAACTCATGGGCTCCTTCCTGTCAGGACTAAAGGACATTGCCTCAGACACTGTAATTTTGCTGCTCTGTGTTTTAGGGAGGATGAAGCAAAGCCAGGATTTGGTCTACATGTTCAGCTGCCCCTTCAGTTTGCCAAGTCAGAAGGTAAAATGAAGTAAAACATGCAGACAGCAATGTCTTGATTTGATTGGGAGGGACAGATGAGAAACTGGGCAAAGAGCAGAAAGAACAGGCCTCGGGGATCAATGGCAGCAGGACAAGCCAAACCGGTTTTAACATTAATAATGCTGCACTACTTTCCAAACACAGCTATCATCAACAAGACACCAGCTTTGCCAATCAGCAGGCCTCCAAGCATGACTGCTTTAAACCAGCAAACAGAGCCCGCAAACAGCATGAAGCCTCCCCCCCTCCCTCAGCAAGCCCCGGCCAGCAGCTTCTGGGCTGGATTTCTGCTTGTCTGTACTGCTGGGGACACCCCAAGACAAAGTGGTCCTGCATGGAGACTTCTTCTGCATGCTTCAAGGCAGAAAAGCAGGACGGCTGCAACACGCTCACAGCAGAGCAGCACAGCCCAGCTCAGGGCGCTCGGAGCGCTTGGGCAGCCCACAGACAGGAGCAGCCCAAGAGACACCTCTGCCGTGAGGTAATACCCCTCGCTTCCCTCCCACCATGCCAGGGGCACTTTGAGATGCTAAAAGCACAGGGAGAGCTCAACAATGCTACTCTGCCCAAGCAAGGGACACCAAGTCCTTTGTGATCTCCACCGATGCCATGTCTGGGCCGCACTGGTGGCTTTCCACCCGTCCCCTGTTACAGGCCCCTAAAACATCTTCTGGAGGAACCCCATCCTCACACAGCACAAGGGGAGGAGAGCACCCTGTCCACAGAGCCTTGGCTCTTTTTCCTCTGCTTTCTCCCAGGGACCACCAATAGACATTGCGCCCCAGCCCCACAGGAACAAGCCAATGTTCTCACACAAAGCTGCTGGGCTGTTGTAACACAACCCACCCATAGCCTGAGCACCAACGTCACACTTCGGCACTTCAGTAATATTCCCCACCCTCTTAACACATCCAGCATTGCTTCACTCGGAGAAATCCCATCCACGCCAGGACGCCACGCAAGGGGAAAGGAGCCAAGGCATTTCTGTTTGTACAGGCCTGGGGAAACATTCAAGTGCCGAATCCCTCTCAAATCCGTGCTCTTACATAAGCACAAGAAATACAATCCTCGGCTTGTTAAGAAACAGCTACCTGTCTTCACCGTGCCCGCACAGACAAGCCAAGAGCCACATGCTGTGCAGCCCTGCACGTTTTGGCAGTGCTATTAAAAAAAAAAAAAAAAAATTAAGAAAATGGGAGGAGCGCCAGCAGAACTCTCCCAAACAGCGTGTCATCCTGGTCTCCTCCCCAGCAGCCTCTAACCCAAACAATTTGTTTGGATAAGGCTTTATAGTAGGCCAGTGTTACTGCTCAAGCACACACTCCATCTTAGGTAGCTTAGAAGATAGGGACAAATACTCCGTCCAAGTTCTATATAAGGATTTACAGAACACATGTGTGCAAAATTTGTTGTCTTTGCAGAAATCCGATGCTTGCAGACCACTCATCTCCCCAGGGGCACCATGTTGCATTTCATACCAAACATGGTCAATGCAACTTCCAGATGCTGTCTGCCCCAAAGGTCTGCCCTACTAGTTGGGGCCAGTTCTCAAACAAGCGATTCACATGCTTAATGGCAGGGATAAAGACACCAGATTAGAGTAAAGTGGATTTGGGCTGGTTGGTTTTAGCAGAGTAGCTGACAATTACTACAGATGCTCTCTGTGGGAGTTTCCTACTCTACAATCAGCAACCCCCACCAACCCTATTAGAGAGCAATGGAGCAGCAGAGCCTTATCAGTTCTGATCTGCCCACCCAGCCTTCAGTCCCAAACAAGCACTGGGGATGATTAAATCTGGTTTTGAGAACCCCTTATCTCCTGCAGTTACCTTAATCCGAGCAGCTCTTTCAGGCTAGCAGAGGAATCTGCCCTGGCTGCACCATCAGCAAGACGGACACACAAAAACAAACAGCAGGGAAGGCAGAATCCCCAAATCTCCACATTGCCACCAAGACCCCACGTGTGCCCAGCCAAACTGCTTCACCTCATTACAGTATTTAAGAGACTCTTAAACCCTCCGAGGCGCTGCATCGTTTCTCACTCCCGTGTGGAGGTGAGGAAGGTCTGATACCCACAGCAAGACACGAGGGACGGACATGACCGAACTCAGGTAGCCCGGAAAGCGTCGCCGCGCACCGCACGTGTCCAGCCCATCGCAGACAAGGAAAGAGGGATTAAAGAATTTAAACCCATGAGGAGCAGCTGGAGATCAAACTGTACCGGAGAGCAGCTCGTTTCCATCGCGCACCCTCCGCTGCTCCAGTGCCACCAGCCCGGGCCCCAGCAGAGCAAGACGTGGCTCCGCGGCGCTCCGGGGAGGAAGGGGCCGGGGGCCGCGGCACCGCTACCGGGGCGGCTACCGACAGGGACACGGGGCACGGCCGGGCCGGGACAACGCTGCCCTGGCACCGAACGGGGGAAGCAACGCGCAGGCCGGGAAGCGGGGGAAGGAACGGGAGCTGCCCCGTTGCCGTTAACCCGTGTCGTCCCCCCCATTCCCCGGAGAAGGGCGGGCGGGCAGCGGAGCCAGCAGCTCCCAGGGACCCGGCGCAAGAGCAGCCCCGGCGCGGCGGGGCGCAGCCGGGTCACCCGGCACCGGCAGCACGCTTCCCGGGGCGGGGCGGGTGGGGGGCTCGCTCCGCTCCTCTCCCCTCCCCTCCCCTCCGGCGGGACTCACCGACTCGGCGGCGGCTGTCAGGAGCAGGCCGAGCAGCAGGGCGGCGCGGAGCAGCGGCATGGCTGGAGGCGAGCGGAGCGCTGTACCCCGGCACACCGCAGCGGGCTCTGCCCGAGCGCCGCCGCCGCAGCGGCCCTTATAGGGACGGCCCGGGCCCCGCGGGGGCGGAGCGCCGGCGGCCCCGCCCCACCGGGAATGCCCGCGGCTCCGCCCCGCGTGCTCGGAGGGATACCGAGGGGCTGCCCGGCACCGGCACCCCCGGGGGAGCTGGCACCGGTACCGGGACACACGGCCGAAGGGTTTCAGCCCTGCTACGGAACCCCGGCGGGCGCGGGACCGGCTCGGGATGGGCTGTGCCCCCCCCTCCGCTTACAGCCGGCGGGGAGACAGCACCGAGTGATGGGGGACGGAGGGGACAAGGGGGGAAAGAAGGATAACGGGGAAGGGGGAGAAAGAGGGGGAAGGACGAAAAGAAAGAGGAGGGAAGGAGGAAAAGGAGGCGGAATGGGAGAAAGGGGAGAAAAAGAGGGGGAAGGGAAAGGGAAAGCAGGGGGAAGGGAAAAGGAAAAGGGAGGAAGGGAAGGGGGGAAAAAGAAAGGGGGGGAGCAGGGGGAGCATCCGCCTTCGCACCATTCCCCAAGCGCCAGTCTCACATTTACAGAAAACCGAGAAGGGCTCTCGGCTGGCGGCGTGTCATCGCTGCGGTTATCAGCCGGGACGTTACATCACACGCTTCTTGTTGGAGATGGAAAACGAAACCGCTCCCTCTGTTTTCTCTGTAAGTGGCAAGTGCAAAAAACCCACACAGATAAAGAAGGGAAAAAACCCAACGGCACAGTTTAACTATTTCAGATTTTCTTCTCTCATGAATAACTTTGCCTGACCATAAGAATTGGCTCCAAAGCAGCCATTTCACCCGGTAACAGCCCGAGGTGCACCTCAGCTACCATACCAGGGTGTCCTGCCTCAGTCCCTCGTTCACGCCGCAATCACACCAGTTTGCACTTGGGCTCTCGTTTGTAGAGAATAAAATATTTTCTTAAGGAGGAAGCAGTTCACAGGCCACAAAGTGTGTGTGCCATGACCCTATCTGCCAGGTATGGATGCAAACTCTGCAGGGTCTGGTTCTCAGCTCACTTCAGCACTATCTTGAGAGAACTTGTAGCCTTCCCCCTGTCCCACCTTAGCACGCTACCAAAAGGATCCCTAGGGTGATGCAGCCTTCCCACCTGCCCATTCCTTTGGGAAGATATAAGTACAGAGGGTGTGAGCTGAGGTCAGGAGGTCTCCTCAATGTTAGGACCATGCCTGCACACATGACTGCTGGCAGGAGAATCTCTTGGCAGCACCATGCTGAATGGGCTGTGGAGCTGGTTAGCGTGATATGAAGTGACAAGGAGCACCGCTTGGAGTGGTGGTTTTTTTAAAAAAATATGCAAAGACAGCATACATCCAGATAAGGGCAGGAACCAGCCTGGAGGAGGCTGTGGTGGAGTCGCCTGTAGCACATGACCCTCTGTGCTCAGGTCAGCTAGGGACCGCTGAGCCTCGAGTTCACCTCTGCATTCAAGGCCACCAAGGACTCGAGGAAGGGACCTGTGCTGTGGGCTGGGTTACTACCCTTCCTTGATCACACAGAGGAGCTGATGAAAGTCACGCCTGGTGTGGCTGGGGAGCCCAGCTCCAGTGAGTCCCCAGCTCTGGACACCCAGCAGCAGAAGACGGAGAGGAACAAGAGCACATGGGATGGGTTAAATGTGTAAAGACTGGTCCGTACCATGACAACATCTGCCAGCCAGGAGACAGCCTCAGTGGCACAAGGTGGCCTGGAGCACTCCACTCCTCCCCAGCCCTCTAAATGTATTTGTGTGTGCGGCCATGACCCCTCTACACCTTGTTCCAGGTAAAGCAGCCACCACAAAGATGCTTTCAAAGCCAGATGTCTGTATTGTGGCTACAAGCATTGCTCACTTGCCTGCCAACTTCCTCTTCAAACAAGCACAATACACCAGACTTCTCCTGGTTGTCACAGCCCTCAACACATGCCCTGTCCACCAAAAAGTCACAGGACACCGTTTCCCCTCCTAGGGAGGTTCTGCTTTGACAGACAGGAGAGGAGCCAGTCTGCTTGCCTGGCTCTGGGACCTCCAAAGTCGCATCTGCAAGCACAATCCTTCAAGCAAACTCATAGAGATCTTGGGCTTCTGGAAACAGAACATTAAATTCAACCTTGATGTATTTTCCAACCCTGAAAACAAATTTACGTAACTTTACCAGTGACATTTTCAAAGTGCATTGTGTAGATTCACCTCTCTGACACACACACAAACTCTCTGCATCTGTATCTCAAGAGGATTCATACAAGAGGAAATGCAGCCACAAAAACCATGATATGCTTTTGTAAACCCATGACATAAAATAGCCTGCTTGATTTTGCCCTTCAAACATCTCCTCTCAAAATGCTGACGTTCTCCTCTCTCTGGAATAACACAGAAAAATCGTGGGTATATGACACTCAGTGAGAGCGAGAGGACCAATGGGCCCAGAGAGGAGAAACACACAAATGAAATGTACTTTCCTGAAACCTCGCTACAAGTGGGAAAAGAAGAAGAAAAATAAAATACATGTTGAGCCACACATTTGTTCTGGGCTGTGAATTCTCACGTTCAAGGTGTGCTAGTTCCCTTCTCCATTTAAAAATTACAGTTGGCAGAGAAATAACATAGGCTGGCCACCATTGTTCTTAACCTGCTGTTCAACAGCGAACAGTTACCTAACTCTTGCATTGAAAATAAAAATAAACACCTGCCAGTGCCCAATACATGGCACAAACCTGCTGGAAGTGGAAGGGAGCGTCCAAATACAATGTGCTTGGAGGGTGAGGAGAACCACATTTTTACATGACACATCAAGAAATGTCTAGATAATCTTGAGAAGGCCACAAACAGAGCCCTTTAGACAACTCTTGATCATAAACACTACTGCACTGGCTAGGAAAAGAGATTGTTCAGCCAAGCTCAGCACTGTTCCTACAGGCAGATTTTAAAACAAGCTTAGAGAAGGATTCTCAAGCACAAAGAAACCTGAAGTAGAGGGTTTTTTTAAATCTCAACTCCCCAGGTCCGCTCAGTACGCTGAGCTCTGTGGAAAAGCACACGGGCACACTGCGTGGGTAGAGGAAGAGGAGCCACTGAAAATGCTCATCCCGCATCTTGAGCTACTTGATGCCAAGTTATTCTGGAAATGTATCATCTTGGCCTTACCATCCCTTTAGCAAAGGTCACCTCAGCACAAATCCTACCTGCCAGGCAAGAGGGAAACAAACCCCAGCAAAGTCAGGTCAGACAGCACTGCCCTTTGTACCCCAGGTGGTGAAACAGGGATCACCTCAATAAACCGCTTCCTGGTTCAGGCAGTGATTCCCAAGGAGGAAAAGCAATACTTCCCTATACTGCTATTTCTAATCCCTGGCTAAAGAAGTGACCACAATAGTTGCATGTGATCTGGGTACATTCTCAGGGCATTTGTTGTGTCCTGAGCATATCACCACTTGTTCTTCCACCTGCTGCTCTTCACAACGTGCAGGTGTCACACACAAAACAGTCTGCTGGTTAAAAAAGGACATTCTAACCTGATGCCAGGCGAGCAGCTTCTGCCATGGAACCCCAGAAAGCATGTTCTCTTGAGTTTCAAGATCCTTTTCTGACTTTTCTTCCTCTTTAGTTCAAACGAAATCAAGAATGCTGCTGTCATGGTTTAGCCCCAGATGGCAACTAAGTGCCATGCAGCCGCTCGCTCGCTCCTCACCTCCTCTGGTAGGATGGAGAGGAGAACCTGAAAGAAAAAACAGTAGAACTTGGGGGGTTGAGAAAATAACAGCTTAATAATGGAAATAGCATAAAATAGAAGCATAACAATAGTAAGAGAAGGAAGATAACAAAAAGAGGGAGAAATAAAACCCAAGAAAGACAAGCGATGCACAATGCAGTTGCTCACCACCCCCTGACTGATGCCCAGCCAGGCCCTCCTGGCCAACTCTCCCGGTTTATATACTGGGCATGACATCATATGGTACAGAATATTCCTTTGGCCAGTTGGGGTCAGCTGTCCTGGCTGTGCCCTCTCCCATCTTCTTGTGTCCCTCCAGCCTTCTAGCTGGCAGGGCATGAGAAGCTGAAAAATCCTTGATTTAGTATAAACGTTACTCGGCAACAACTAAACCATCGGTGTGTTATTAACACCATTCTCACACTAAATCCAAAACAGAGCACTGCACCAGCTACTTGGAAGAAAAATAACTCTATCCCAGCCAAAACCAGGACAGCCACTTAATTCCTCAATTATGTATGCTCTCCAGGCCCACTTTAAACACTTCGCACAGAGCAGGGGGGCAAGGCTCCCTATGGGGAGAACATCCTCTCTTCCAGAAGAAGGATGCAGTCCCCTAAGCTGGAGCAGCCTGTAGAGGAGGGAGAGCCGAATTCAGGAGCACAGACAAACAGACACAACCATGCAGCATGCCCTCGCAAAGACAGCCAGGAAACAAATTAACGAACAGGGCTGCAGCTGACTCGCAGCACCGATGTCTTTGTGCCACAGTGCTTCACCACGTCTGCACCTGTACTGGTAACCTGCCTGCCCAAGGTGGGAAGGAGTCTCAGCTCACACCTCTGATAACTGCTGCTCTGCAATGCCTCCAATTAGCAGGCAGCAACCAAGCAAAGAGGGCTTTCAAATTTGGAAGGAATTCAAGTTGGCAACTCCCAAAACACCACCTTGTACCTTGTGATCCCAGGGACTACTGGATACATCAGAAATATTGTTGGGGATTACTTTAGCTGTGGAAACACACCCAGCAATTACCTCAACAGTCCTGCCTTACGCTAGCTTGGAGTTTTAGTCAGCTACCAGTAAATAACCAAAACTTTTGCTGGCAAAGGAAAGCCACAGAATCCCAGCATAACAGGGGCTGGAATGAACCTCCGGAGATCATCTCGTCCAAGCTCGTTCCAGCAGGGTCACCCACAGCATGTTGCCCAGGATTGCATCCAGGCAGGTTTGGAATCTCTCCAGAGAAGGACACTCCACAACCTCTCTGCGCAGCCTGGGCCAGGCTCCTGATATTTAGGTGGAACCTCCTGGGTTCCAGTTTGTGCCCATTGCTCCTTGTCCTATCACTGGGCACCACTGAAAAGGGACTGGCCCCATCCTCTCGACACCTTCCCTTTAGGTATTTATAAACATTGATAAGATGCCCTCTGAGCCTTCTCCAGGCTAAGCAGGCCCAGGTCTCCCAGCCTTTCCACATAAGAGAGATGCTCCAGTCCTACAAAACTTGAAAAGGAAAGAGGAAAGTGAAAACTATTATCTAAGCAGTGGCTTGCACATCTCAGAGAGACAAGCACAGTAGATTTCGGGAAAGGAAACCAATTTCTACCAAAAGTTAACAGAGGAAGTGTTGAGTCTTGCAATTTATGCTCAACAGCGTGCTGAGAGAGCCCTGACAGGGCCGGGATTTTCCCGTGTTCATTTCTGTGCTGGCTAAGGCTGGTAAGCTTCTCCAAAGACAAATTCTCTGAAAGCCTCAGTCATAACACAGCAGTGGTGGTCCACATCCACAGCGTGCTACCTCTGCCTTGCACAATCCTTTCTAGGAGCGGCAGATCCAGGAACAGGGAGGACAATGTGTCGAACCTGCCTCAGCACAGTGACATTCACAGAATGAGGAAAGGAAAATACTCAGTAAAGCTGAATTGGGAACTTCTCATATGGGACACGGAAAAAGATCATCAGGCAATGTCAGAGATCATAATCTGAGCGCCCATAGGCAGAAATATTCCACACCCACAGCTGATGTGAGTCTATCACCTCCCATAAAATCTGGGTTCCCCCTTTGTCCTCCTCCTCCTCCTCTTTTTTCCTGGTGACGTGAGCTCTGTGGCAACTTTGACATCCCCAGAAGCGCAGAGGTGCCTGCTCTTCTTTTTCCAGCAGAGACCTTATCTCCAAAACACTCCACTGTCCCATACAGCCTTAGGGATTCTAGTATCCAGAGAGCAACAATTCCCCTATCTGAAGCCAAGCAAACAGGTCAGTTTATTGAGGTCACGAAAACGAGCTCCATCAGCCAAGAGCAGATCACAGAGGTGATGGCTGAGCAGGGGAGACTCTGGCACTTGGCCATTCCATGAGGCATAAAAATAAGAAACCACCACAAGGGAAGAAATCTCCTGAAAGAAGCCAAACCCCACACACGACCAGCCCTGTAACGGGAAGGGGCTGCCAGGGCAGACCAGGACTCATAAAACACATCGGTGCCCTGCGGGCTAAAGCTAAATGAGTACAGCCGGGCAGCAGCTACCAACAGCCTCAGTGCTGGCCTAGAACCGGCCTAGAGATGAAAAGAAACATCCCAGGACACTCATTTCTTGTATGTTCAGTATCTGTGTCTTCTTACTAAGGGCTGCTCAGCCCAATTACTGAATCTGCTGCAAGAAGCCCAGACCGGCAGCGAGCAGGAGACAGGGAGAGCCCCAAGCACGCCAGCGTAAGAGCGACGTGCAGATCCCCGGGCACACAAACTTCTCCGGTGTGAGAAGCCGAGTCCGCGCTGTGGCCTCCCGGGGAGGCCGCTGCCCCTTGCCGGGCCGCCCGGCCTGCGCTCACCGGCGGCACCCCAGCCCCCGCCGAAGGCCCGAGAGTTCCCTGGGAAGCCTGCCGGGCTCCACCCCCTGTAGCCGGCGGGCTCAGCCTCCCGGGACTGGGCGCTTACCTGCCTCGGGGCCCGCGGGCCCGCCACCCCCGGGGTCAGCAGGTCAGCCCCGCCGCCACCGGGCGGCAGCGCCGAGTCCTCCGCCGCCATAGGGGGCGCCGGCGCGCGGCGCTGGCCGCCACTTCCGGCGCGCGGTGGCGGGCGGGCGATGGCGGCGCAGTTCCGCAGCTACGTGTGGGACCCGGCGCTGATCGTGGCGCAGATGGTGCTGCTGCAGGCCGGCTACTACAGCTCGCTCGGGCTCTGGCTCGCCCTCCTCGGCACCCTGGGCAGGACCGGGCCCTCCCTCCACCAGGTCTTCAGCGACGAGGTGAGGGCGCGGGCCCGCCCGGGCCCCGGGGAGCCGCCGCGGGCACAGGCCCTGGAGCGGGCAGGGGGCGCCTGTCCCGGAGGCTCCAGTGGGGGATGGCAGATCCCGCTCCCCGGTGTTAGAGACAGCCCCCCGCCGTTGGCAGCACCCCGGTAGAGAGGCGGATCTCCCTCACCCCGTGAAGCTGCCCCCCAATATAAGGACAGAGCTGGTGGCTGTGTAGGTGCCCCCAGTACGGAGGCAGATCCCTCCCGTTGAATAGCTGGTACCCCCGGGATAGGGGCAGCACCTCGCTGTGTGGGTGGTACCCTCGCTGTAGAGGTAGTACCTCCCTGTACCGGTGGTGACCTGGTATAGAGACAGACACCTGGTATCGGTAGCTCCGCGCACAGAAACAGCCCCTTGCTGTATAGGTGGTACCCCCAGTATACAGACAGACACTCCATGTGGGTATTCCCAGTATAAAGACAGCTGTCCTCCATATGGGTAACCCCAGTGTGGGGACACACACTCCATACCCTGTTGAGGTGGTACCCGTCAGTATAGAAACGGACCTGTCCCTTTTCTGTAGGTACCCCCAGGCAGACCTCTTCGAAGGACTGCCATTACTGCTCAGGCTCCTTCTATAGACCACAGTCAGCACAGGGCTGTGTCGATGTGGCTGGGCCACAGGAGGAGGTTACATGCTGTGGGCTGTGATTTGTGCCATGGTTTCCTACTAATAGTCCCATGTAGATTTTAGGCTTCTCAACCCCGCCGGGGAGGCTCTCCATGATGGCTTTCATCCTCAATGCACTCACCTGGTAAGTTGACAGCAAGCTGGAGCACCCATGTCTTGTTCTTTCTTCACGTTAAACTTGAAGAGAATTCAGCACAATATACTGCCTCTCTCAGAACATCTCCTGAAAGCCCCATGCCTGGCTGAGCATGTCTGCTGAGGGCAGTTGGGAACTGCTGACTCCTGACTTTCCCAAACCTGGATAAGTCATTTCACTTCACTGCCTCAATTTCCCCAGCTGGGAATGAGATTTGCTTCTGTGAAATATTTTTCTGAAAGTTAGAATTAATGGATCTCAGCAAATGCTGATCTATAAACAAGAATGTGTTTTGCCCCCGTCACTGGGCAAAGATTGCTGGAGGAGATATTTCAAAAATCCCCGCCTGGCTCTCTGCACTAAAAACTCATTTCCCAACCACCACATAATTAAAAAGCTGTAAGCATGTAAGTCTTGCTGCAGCGATGGGAGAGAGGTCAGAAACAACCAATCCTTAAGATGTTTATGAAGTTTGAAACCAGCTAAATAATCAGCTGATAGCTCTTGCTGTATCCTCTTTTCCATAGGCAAGGGCCAGTTTATTAATCTTGGTCTGTATTTTGCAGCGCTCTGGGTTTGCTCTACTTCATCCGCCGAGGAAAGCAGTGCCTGGATTTCACAGTCACCGTTCACTTCTTCCACCTCCTGGGCTGCTGGATTTATAACTCACGCTTTCCCTCAACCCTGACGTGGTGGCTGGTGCACATCGTGTGCACCGCACTGATGGCTGCGATCGGCGAGTACCTCTGTATGAGGATAGAACTCAGAGAAATCCCTCTCAATTCTGCCCCCAAATCCAACGTATAGACTCGCTCTGGCAACAACATGCTGCATTGCGTCATTGTTCCCAGCACAAGTGCATCTAATGCCCAAGAATCATCACTGAAGAAGCACAGCAGGTCTATTGAGGCTTTGTTTTTCTTTTGGACCTCAGTGACTGCATGAGTGTGAGCATCTCCTCTGGCATCAGCCAACCGTGGCGGGGGAGCAGATGTTTATTTTGTTAAAGCATTAAATATGACTGTATGGCGAGCATGCTCTTAAACTCTTCCCTCATGAGACTGTTAAAAGCCAGGCAGGAAGACTTGGTGCGTGAGGAGCATCTGGAATTTGACAAACGTGGGAGTGCCCCGTACAGGTAATGCAATGGTCAGCTCTTGCGGGAGCTGGCACAGGGAGCAGTGGGGCTGGGAACTGCTCCTTCAGATCTGTAACTTGTTTGGGCTTTGGCTGGAAAAAAACATCAAGGAAGTGGATGGATGGGGAGAAAGAAAATGGTTGTACTTACCTGAATCACCAGCTGAGACACTAAATAACCTATAATGTTAAATGGATTTGTTTGCTGTTCTCATGTTTAATACATAGAGATGTCAGAGAGCAGTTTGCTGAAGAAATCTTTTGTAATAATAAAAATATTATGTTGCTGTGAGCGTGTTACAGTTCCCCTGGTGAAGCTGAGCTCTGCAAGAAACACCATGAATGTCTGTATCATAGCAACAGAAGGACAGGCCAGAGAACACGTGGCTGTAAGATCCCCACTGCCTAGGGCACATAGAATTTCCTACAATAAGTATTTCATACCTTTGCTCTGAAATGAAGGCATCAGTGAGTGCTGTCTGGGGAGGTCCTTGCTTCAGGAGCAGCATCAGCAATCCAGGATCTCCACATGCTCAGCCTGCGGCTGGAGCTGTCCTGGGGAAGGCTGCAGAGGTGTCCTGGTGCCACAATGCTCTTCCCACTGGTCTGGGTCTGCCTGCCAGGCTCCAGAAGTCTAGCAGCAGGTCTGGTCTGCTCAAGGTGACATTTGGTTAAGTGAGAGACTGCTGCTTGCTTTGCAAAATAACAGCATTTGCCTTTATTTAGAGGTGCTTCAAATAACCATCACGTGTGGGCAGGCAGGACAGCACCCTACAGCTAAGGGGCCAGAGCCAGATGGTTCCTCCAGGTCCCACAGCCCAGGAAGACCCACATCCTGCCCAGTTCCACTGAGGGACAGGCAGTTTGTGTGAGCCCAAACAAGGGCAAAGCCAGCCCCAAGGACAGATTTCCCTCTGCACAGCATCTTGCTTCGGTAAATTTCCTTTGTATGTTAATATTTGTAAGTGTTCATTTGCATAAGTTATTTGCTAATTCAGCTTGTTGAAAAGCACCGGGATGATTTGCGATGCAGAAGTTGATAAACTCTTTGAAGCTGCTGTTTTGACTTCAGTTACTGGGGGAGCTGTGTTTCAGTGCCTGCTCTCACAGACACTGTACAGAGGCAGGATAACATCCTGATGTTTTACATACTTGACAGGGCTGCCACAGAGAAGGCTTGCCAGCTGTGTTTGTTTAGATAGAACTTTTTCTACCTTGAGATTTCGCCAGGCCTTTTTCCTGACCAAGCCACTTTCCGCACAGCTTCTTTCTGAAGAAAGACTTTACACAAGTGTTTTTCTGGGCAGAAGCCAATGCTTACTGGAAGGCCCCTCAGAGGTCGCTTCCCAGGGCTTCCCCTGCAGCTCTGCTGTGTAGCCAGTGAGACAGTTGATCCCCTCTCGAAGTCTGCTGGTTCCTGAGATCTAAGGATACTTGCCTTCCTTCCAGCCACCTCCAGCCGAGGTATAAACTGGTCTTCCAGTAGGTGCCAGTATCTCCTTCAGAAAGAGCGGCGAGTGTGCGCGCGTGGGATGGGGACCAGGGCGCGCAGCAGCAGGCAGGCGCTGTCTCGGGGCTGGCCAACGCTGCCTTGGTATCAGTTGTATTTTAAGACTCTTTCATGGTCATTTTGTCCTCTCCTGCTTTTTGTTGCTATTACTGAGAAAGAACATCCCAGTCCTGCACAGGGAAAGTTTGCAGGTTTATAATTTAAGGTTTAACATCACAGCAGAGTGCAGGGTGAACGCCTCTGTTCTTCGGGGGTGGTCTTAAGGCAAATGTGAGCTAGAAGACTAATTACAGCGAGTATGAGGGAACAGAGGGAAAGCCACATTCATCCCATTTCTTAAATGGGACCAGGCAGCAGATCCCAGAGCTGCTGTGAGACCATATTAAAGAGGTGCTCTATTTGCTCCCCTCTATGAACAGGAATGAAAACTTTGAACCAAGGAACACTTACCTCCTTACTTTCTGAACATATGAGAAATGCTGTAACAGCTTCAGGAGACTCCCTTGCGGAGGGGTGGGGCCTGGATAACAGTGTCTATCTGGAGACACACCGAGCACAGCCACAAGAAGAATCCTTGACAAACACAGGTTTAACTCTGAGTCTGTGGGATGTCCAACGAGCTGCTCTGCATGAAGTGTGCTGTAGGATTAGAAAGTCTTTCAGAAACTGCTGATTTTGCTTTTGAGGACTGAATCTGTATATTACTTTTTTCTTTTTTAAAAGGAAATCTCATGTAATTATCCTAGTTATAGAGGAAGTTCTGCTAAAAATGAAATATCTGTTGAGAAGGGCATCTCTGAAACTCATCACTCCCACACTGTAAGTCCTAATTTTCATTCACATGTTTTCCAGTCAGGTTTAGGAACACCTTTGACTTTAAAAAAAAACCTGCTGCTTCATACGAGATTGGTGGCAGATGGTCTTTGTTTCTTAATGAATCTTTGGGGTTTTTGTGTGCAGCAGAGTTGAGGGTTTTGCTTCCGGGGAAGATATGCCTCAACACCTGCTCCTCTTCGAGATGGTGGTACTGTTAGCTGGCCATTTGCATCCATGGTTTTTGGAAAAAAAAAAAAAAAACAAACCCAAACAACAACAACTTGGGAGATCTCTGCTGAGTCTTATACATTCCCCTTCCCCAAAGATGTTTAAAAGTAGAAAATTAACAGAAAGATGCCAAATCCAAGGAGAGGCTGAGGGGTGCGGAATTTAGGGGATTGTGCTTAAGTTTTCCTAAAGGCATTAAACAACAATTCAAACAAGAGTAGGTACAGGATTTGCCTCCAAAAGACTCCATAGAATCACAGACCGGTTTGAGTTGGAAGGGGCCTTTAAATCTCATCTAGTACAACCCCCCCCCTGCAGTGAGCAGGGACATCTGCAACTAGAGCAGGTTGCTCAGAGCCCCATCCAACCTCACTTGGAATGTTTCCAGCGATGGGGCTTCTACCACCTCTCTGGGCAACCTGGGTCAGGGTCTTACCACCCTCACAGTAAAAAATGTCTTCCTTCTCTCTAGTCTGAATCTCCCCTCTTTTAAAGTCATCACCCCTTGTTCTGTCACAACTCCAGCCTTGGTTGTACACAATACCCACCTGCATCAGCTTTCCCCAGCTGCAAACCACAGACAGGAGAAGAGAGAACAGGGAGAGGTGGGAGCAGGACCAGACAGCATATACTGCTGTGTGAGCAGAATAAGAAGAACTGAAGGAGCTGAGTGGCTCTGCACTCCAGGGTTCTGCAGTGCTGTGGTCCACTACTTACCTTAAGGCTTCATGCCCGAGATGTCGCATACATGAGTAATGGCTCTGTTGTCTGTAGAAAGCCCAGGTGCCTGGCACTGAAGTGCTGTCTGAACACCAGCTGCTCTTCCCTGACTTATTTCTTGGAATTTGCCTCAATTCATTTGTTCCCTCCTGCTGCTGCAGAAGCAGAGTGTTAAATGCTAGGGAAGGTAGGAGGAAAAGTATGTGAATGCCAAAGGAGAGCAGCTTTTAGCATTAAAAAGCCCAACACCGCTGTTGGTAAAAAGATCCTTTGCTGTACAGGAAGCTTGCTCACATGCCTGTAATGCATCCAGTGGGATCTCTGGGGCTAGCAGGGCCCTAGATCCCCTGCTCACACTGAAAAACACATTTTCAGCTTTGGGGACACGATTTCAGTACCTCCTGATCCATTTACGGCTGGTGTTATCTACTTCTGTGCCCACTCCCACGGCAGCAGCGCTCAACCCATCAGTGTGAGGCCGCTGTTCAACGCTTTTCAGGACCGTGAGGAGCAAGGAGCTTCCCCAGCTCCACACGAGCTGTCCCTTGCTGTTAGCAACTGCTTGCCCCTGCTGAAGACAAAGCAAGCGCCCTGGTAAGGGGCCTGCAACCTGTGGAAACAGCCAGAGTGATGTGTGACGCACCTAGGAAAGTTGGGGTGAAATACCCCACTGGTTACAGCTCCTCTGGCCCTGTGCAGCCAGGCAGGGCACAGAGCTTCAGTAGCACCCTTCAAACACCGAACTGCCTTGTACTGCCCAATAACACCATGGTGTTTTCTCAACCTACCCAGCCATTGCTTGCAGGCACCTCACTGTTGCAAATACTTTCATGCTTGGTCCAAAGCTGCAAAACTAACAAGGCTCTGAGCCACAAAGGAGGCAGGAAGAGACTGTGCTATCAAACACGAGGCAGGACAAACAACTCCTACCATGCTGGAGGCTCTACAACCAACTTTAATACTCTGGAATTACACACTGCCACGCACAGAGCTGCGTACAGGTACCTTTGGAGAAAGCTTTAAAGCAAAACAAATGCTATAAGTCCTTTTTGTCATGCTAGCTTGACACTCCCTCTTCCCCCAAATATTTTTGCCCTCTATTTCCTTAGGAAAGGGATTTACACATAACAGGGGAGTTACTCAGGAATCCAGATGTGTGCAAGAGAAGAGGTCATGCACCTGTGATTATTTTTCAGCAGAGGTTTCACCATGTCCTCCAAGAAAAAAGGCCAGTACAGGGTTGTAAAGTCTCCTTTCTGGCCTTGACAGGATATACGCCATCCCCTGCACATCACAAATAAGTGATAAAATGCCCATCTTGTTTTCAGCGTCCAAATCAAAAACCCAGAGAGCTGATCCGGTGGGATAAGTCAGCAAAGTAAACAGGTTTCCTTCCAGCAGCCATAGAAGAGTCCAAAAGAATCCAGCGTTCACGACCAGTTTATGTTTTTTTCCCAAATCCTGTGCCCCGTATCTACAAGTTGCCAAACTCTGCAGTCAGCCAGATCTGTGCCTGTACCTTGAAGCAGAAGGGGACAGGTGTTACCCCACATTACAGAGAAACACCAAAACCCAGGAGATGCTGCTGATCTCTTCCACGTCTCATAGGCGCAGGACGGAACCAAGTGTTCACTGAGCTCTGCACAGTGTATTCCTCAAAGGTTTGGAAAAATGGTCAGAAAGATGCCATGACACAAGCTGCCACCACCTTTCTTGTGATACTTACAGAGCTGCCATTTATAAATTCAGCCAAGTGACAATGAGGGGGATGCTAAGGATAGAAACGTTGGGAACATGGGTCCAGCCAAAGCTTTGGGCCATGCTGGGGCTGCAGAGGTCAAACAAGCTGCCTTGAAAATTGATTTTTCGAGACTCCCTTCTCAGCATCTCCCAGATGGCCGCCGCTTCCTTCGGGCATTCCCAGAGCACAGTCAGGGCACACGTGTGAAACTCATCCCAGTACCTGCAGCCAGGGAGACACCAAGGGCAGCATCAGCCCCTTTTCAGCAGCACAGCACCCAGGAGCCAGGCAGAGCCCTGCTGCCCCGCACCTGCCCTTCCAGCAGGCCAGACTATTCATCCCCTCCATCATCTACCAGAGCATCTTGGCTAAAACTCCAAACCTCAAAACACACAAATTATTTCATGGCTTTCCCCCCCCCACCCCCTCTGGAAGTCAGTAAAATCCATTCTTTTCCATCAACAAATGTTTCTCTTCAGCACTGAGCACACTGAGTATCTGAAATGGGCTGCGAACAAAGGCCCAGCACATTTCATTCATAGCTTTCTCCAAGCTGAGTCAAGGGCGAAACACAAGCACAAAGCAAGGGGAAGGACAACAGCTCCTGCAGACTGTCGCAGCTTTATAACTAAGGTATGGGCAGGAGGAGTTCTTCACTGTGCTCTCAGACACATCTCCATTTATCTGCTGGGTATTACCCTGTGCGAGTAGAAGCCCTTCAGTGGAAAGAGGCTCTTGGGGAGCACCAGGGAAAAACAAGACAGGCAAAGATAACGCACAGTCCTGTGGTTAACAGACTGGGAGCTGCTTGCTGAAGCGGCCCCTCTTGGGATCAAAACTTGGATTTTACTTTCAGGTCCAGACCTAAAACCAGGCAGGGAGAAACCCTGCCTGGAATGGGGCTGAAAACTGCAGCCCCCAAGAAGATGCTCCGAGACCCACTGGTCCGGCATGCTGGGGCCAGTGCCACACAGGATGACCCCATGCTGCATTTATCCAGAGCAGTATATCCAGCCTGCCAAGGCTTCATCCCCTCCCTGAGATCCTTCCTTACCTCTGTTGAAGGAGCCCAATGGCTCTGAAGAAATTGGATTTGAGCTGTTCCCAACAAGCTCCCTCCCACAGGTGTCAAGCTGAGCAAGGAGGGGTGGGCTCCAGCTGTCTGGGGACCAGGACAGCAGGTACCATGCTGTGCCATGTCCCTCCAGGGAGGACCAGAACTGGTACCCCACCTGATTTTCTTGTCTGCTGAGTATCTGACAATAGCAGAGCATTAGACTCTGTATCAGACTCCCTAAAGGCTGCTGTAGGTGCCGCAATGAGGAGAGCACTCACAGCCCACCGTGTTGCTGTGTGCACCATAGAGCTTCCGTAAGTCCTGACATAGCTGAATTCACAGGCGAGGTCTCTGGTTTGTAGGTACAAACCCACAAAATACAATAGCAGGAGCTCAAAAGTCTCAGCCAATGCCATGGACCAGCCTCTCCTATGGAAGTTGCTCCTCTCCAAAACAAACACTTCCCCCAAAGGCAGATAAGGCTCTACACCATTCCTCCCTCCATGACTTCTTCAAAAGAGAATTTTTTACCTGAAAAGAGCTTCATTAAAGCATTTTCCTATTGTGGCTTCTTTGGAGCAATGCATGTCCTGGCACCCAGCGCTGGGGCAAAGCAGAGACCAGCCGCAGGCAGCACCCTCCTGGGTCCCAGCCAGCTGCCCAGCCTCTGCCAGCTCTCAGCCAAAGCAACTCGCACCCCGAGGCACCCTTCTGCGCCCCCCTCCACGTCAGTTTTGATGGCCTGTCCCACATTTGCTGGGGCTGGACACCAGCTCCAGGCCTTAATTCACCTGCAAGCTGGGGATTGCTTGGAGGACAGAAACAATCACTCTGCCACCTTCCCTGTGCCCACCAGGACACCAGACACACGGGTCACCCCTCGGGAAGGAGATGCAGCCTGGCCAGCAGAGCAGGGACCCTGCACATGGGAAGGGGACAGCTCAGTTTTGTCCAGGTGCCCTGTGCTGGAGACAACACCTTGTGCAGACTCAAGCACTCTACTTAGTTTTCCCACCAGGGCTTACGTCAGAACACCAGCTGTGAGGGAGCTCATTAAACTGAGGCACTGTGGTGGAATAAATGTCCCCAGATAACGAGAAAAGCTGGTGCCAACCCAAGTAACCTCCGGCGCTTGTTCCCGAGCAGCGGTAGCAGCAGAAGGTGGCTCTGCCAGGTGAGAGTTAAACCTGGACTGTGTCTTCTGGCAAAGGGTGGCTGGGGGAAGGTGGAGGGGGCTGACAGCTCCTGCCTGGGTCTACTTGCAGTGGGGATGGCAATTCCCAGTATTCAACCCTTCAAAACCTCCATCTGCTCAGCCAGGCAAGCGACCTGCCCAGGCCGACTCTGGGGCAGCACTGCACACAGAGCTGAGATACCACCAGCCCCAGTCTGGCTCCTAGCTCCATGTCTGTCCCTGACCCACACTACAGGAGAGGAGACCATGGCACCAGGAGAGCAGAGGGCAGTGGAGAAGGCTGAGGGTTAAAGGCCAATACTTCAGAAATCTTTCCTGGCAGGAATTTCCCCTCCAGCCACAACAAGCACAGTGAGCCAGGCACTGGGACCAGCAGGAGAAGCTGGCACATCCCAGAAGGTGCAGAGCCCCAGCTCTGCAGTCAGGGAAGTTCCCATGAGTGTTCATGAGTGCCCCAGAGCCTGTAAAAAACCTCAATTCACACGTTTCATGTCAGTTCCAGCAAAGGAATCTCTCCTCCAAAACTCAACAACAGCACAGGTCGGGCTGCACACTGTTCTCTAATATCAAGAAGTCACACTTCCACAAAAAAAAGTCTATATTGCAGCTGAAACCAGAGTAGTTCCCGTTTCAAGCCAGCCTTCAGCCATGCCCCAGCAAGGCTGTCCATCCTGAGCGAGGCTGTCTCGCTTTCAGGGGAAAGGGAGACCAAAGAGCAGGGCAGAGCCAACCTCCCATTGGCATGTGTGCTGGCAGGGGAACGCATGGACAAAATCAAGCTAGTTTTCCATTCTCCTTGAGTAAAAGGGGTTTTTTGAAGCATTTTCCAGTTCTGGCAACAACCCAAGTCAGCTATTGCAGCTGGGACTGGCGGGAGGGCTGGGGACCCTCTGCTCCCCTGGGCACCAGCTCCTTGTCCCCGCTTGCCAAGAGCCCGACCTGCCCCATCAAGTGCCTCGTCCCAGCTGCCCCTGCCACAGCCCAACAGATGCCAGCCAGCTGTGCTGGCACCATGGAGCAGCTCCCAGAGCCTCCCCCTCCCAGCCTGCCGGTGATTTCCAGCAGCTCCAAGAGCCTGACCCGCAGGGCCCTCAGCCCTTGCCTTGCCCTGGCAGGTTTCCACCACCACAAGGCACCTGGGTTTGCCCTTCCCTGCTGCCTCCATTTCCTTGTCACTCCATTGCCCACGGCTCACTGCCGGGCACACAGAGCTGCCTCCATTGATCTCCGCAAACGTTTCATTGCCACCTTTCACTTGTCCCCCTCCCACCTCGCTGCTTCCGCTCCTTTGCTTTTCAAGCAGACCTTTCCCAAACCCACCCAACACCACCGCTCTTAACGCAACTCTTTGAGTGTCATTTCAGTTCTGCTGAAGTTCACATCCTCCCAACACCAGCATCTCAGGGCACTTGCTACAAACTCACAAAAACCAGGGCTGGGGGAAATTCAAAGTAGAAGGACAAAGGGGCTCAGCAGCCAGGGAAGGAGGGGGTTTGCTTTGGGAAGCAGGATCCTACTCAGGCCCCGCACCAGCTGCTCCCTGCAGTGCTGGACCCTGGGGCAGCCTCGCCACGTGTGTCACTGCCTGAAACCCAAGTGTCCAGGGGAGCCTTTCCCACCAGCCCCACTCCTCCTGACTGCAGCTGTGCAGGGGATTGAGGGATGAGTCTGGGGGGCTGGAGCTATTGCCAAGCACCAGTGATACAAACTCCATCTGGAGCTGAGGGGTGGACGGGTCTCACTGAATCTGTCCGAAATCAGAGCAAGGGGGGAGCACACGCGTGTGTGCAGGGGGTCCCAGCACGGGGCTGTACTCACCCGCAGACTTGGTGCAGCCCCTGCAGCTCGACGCTGTTCACCTCCTCGTACGTGGCCATGTTCTCCCCAAGCTTGAGCACGCAGTCCGAGAAGCCCTGGTAAACATTGGCACAGGCAGTGCCCGATGCCAGCAGCCCAGCCAGGTGCCCTGCCAGCCACCGAGGGGACCAGTGTCAGCACCAAGACCTTTGGGGATGGAGCCCACCTCCCTCCCTCCCTCCCTCCCTCCCTGGGCGACCTGGGCAGCCCTGAGCCCCACAGTGCCAGTGCCACCCAGGCACCGGGAGCTGCCCCCTCTCCACAGGACACACACAGCGTCCCTTGCCCCTGCCCTGCCAGCATTTGCAGAGAGCCTGAAGGAGCCGCTCGGCCAGGGCAGGGAGCCGGGGCACGGGCAGCGGGGGCCCGGCTCATCACCCGCACCCAGCACCGGCACCTCCGACCCAAACCCCGGCCCCGCACCCTCCCGACCCCCACCCGGGCAGCCTCACCCATGGCGAGGAGCAGCACGGCCGGGCTCCACCGCTGCCCCATCCCGCCGTCGCCTCCTCCGACCGGGTCCCGGAGCAGGACCGGGCTCCGCGCTCCAGCTGCGCTGCCGGGGCCCGCGGCGCTCCGCGGGGAAAGCCCCAGCCTCGGCCACCGAAGCAGCGGTCCCGGCCGCGGCTAATGAAGCAGGGGGCGGGGCCGCCGCTAACGAGGAGGGGGCGGGGCCGCCGCTAACGAGCGGGCGCCCGGGGGCAGCCCCGGCCCCGACGCGGCTCCCGGGAGCCCGCACCCGCGGCTCCCCACCGGGCCGCGGCGCCCACGGGCAGCGTTATCCCAGCCCCTGTCCCGAGAGCCCCGAGCCGGGGAAACCCCAACTGGAGGTGAACTAATGTGATGCCCGTTTACAAGAAGGGCGAGAAGGAGGATCCGGGGAACTACAGTCAGTCTGACCTCGGTGCCAGGGAAGGTTAGGGAGCAGATCATCCTAAGTGCCATAACACAACATTTACAGGGCAACCAGGCCATCAGGCCCTGTCAGCATGCATTCATGAAGGGCAGGTCCTACTTAACAAACCTCAACCCCTTTTATGACAAGGTGACCTGCTTGGTGGATGAGGGAAAGGCTCTGGATGTTGTTTAGCTGGACTCCAGCACAGCCTTTGATACCGCTCCCCACAGCATTCTCATCAAAAACCTGGCTGCCCTAGGCCTGGATGGGTGTACACTCCGCTGGATCGCACACTGGCTGGATGGCAGGGCCCAGAGAGCGGTGGTGACTGGAGTGAAATCCAGCTGGCAGCCAGTTACAAGTGGTGTTCCCCAGGGCTCAGTGCTGGGGCCGCTCCTGTTTCACATCTTTATGAATGATCTTGATGAGCAGATTGAGAGCACCCTCAGTACGTTTGCAGATGACACCAAGTTAGGTGGGAGTGTTGGTCTGCTTGAGGGTAAGGAGGCTCTTCAGAGGGACCTGGGCAGGCTGAACCAATGGGCCATGGTCAGTTGTATGAGCTTTAAAAAGGCCAAATGCCGAGTCCTGCGCTTGGGCAGCAACAACCCCCTGCAAAGCTACAGACCTGGGGAGGAGTGGCTGGAAAGCTGCTCAGCAGAAAAGGACTTGGGAGTGTTGATTGGCAGCCAGCTGAACATGAGCCAGCAGTGTGCCCAGGTGGCCAAGAAGGCCAATGGCATCCTGGGTTGTATCAGGAGCAGGGTAGTCAGCAGGACTAGAGAAGTGATTGTCCCACTGTACTCGGTGCTGGTGAGGCCGCACCTTGAGTACTGTGTTCAGCACTCAAGGGTTCAGTGAAGGGTCTCAAAGAGAAGTCTTATGAGGAGCGGCTGAGGGAGCTGGGGTTGTTTAGCCTGAAGAAGAGGAGGCTGAGGGGTGACCCTATCACTCTCTACAACTACCTAAAAGGAGGTTGTAGGGAGGCGGGTGTTGGTCTCTTTTTACAAGCCACATCTGACAGGACAAGAGCAAATGCCACTAAGTTGGACAGGGGAGCTTTAGCTTAGCCATTAGGAAAAACTTCTGCACCAAAAGGGTTGTCAAGGACTGGAACAGGTTGCCCAGGGAGGTGGCTGAATCACCATCCCTGGATGTATTTAAAAGCCGTCTAGATAGACTGCTCAAGGATATGGTGTAGAAGGGGGCCTGGTAGAGATAGATAATAGTTGGACTCAATGATCTTATAGGTCCTTTCCAATCATAGCAATTCTGTGATTCTGTGCTGGGCATCTCTGGGGCCTGCTTCTCTGCATGGGAAGGGCAAGGGGAAACACAAGGGAAGTCCTCACAATGCACACCCCTGCCCCTACCCACCTTTCTGCCTCTATCATGCTGTTCTCCCATGGCACTATTCTACATCTTGGTCTATTCCCAGCTGCTCTGCACTGTGTTCACATCCTACAGAGAAAAGACAACATTGGAGGAGCCAGGACCTGCTGCCCACCCTGCTCAAACACGTAGGGTTCATGGCAGTTACCAACACAATCAACTGTCCTTTGCACTCCCACAGCTCTTCTTACCCAAGGCATCTCTGTGGGCTCTGCAAATGCTATTGCAGAGTGGGACCAGCCAGCCTTGAGTGGCTCCTGGCCTCCTGAGGACTGGATTGGGACCATTTTTCAAAGCCCTGGCCCTTCAGCTGAGTGGCTGGGGAGGGCCGGACTGTGTGAACTCCAGCTCTGCCACTGACATGCTGCATGGCCTTGGTCACCTCTCTCAAGGCAAGAGGATACAAAGGAGCCGTGGGGCCCAGCAAGGCTGGTGGGTTTCCTGGGGACAAACACACCACAGATGAGCATGGCTGGGAGGGAGCCATCCTGCTCAAACTGGGGGTCGAGCAGGCGACAGGAGGACAGCAGGGGGGCTGCCCCCACCCCAGCCTGACATGGAAACTCTCCTTGTTCTGCTCAGATGCCTGCCAAGGTGCTCCAGGAATGGCCTTTCTTCATCTGAGGCTGGGGCTGGCTGTTCTGCTGCCCACACACCATCTCCCAGCTCTACCAACTCCTGTGCCAGCAGCTGCTTGTTGGGGACATCTTCATGGTGTGGAGCCTGAGGACATGGGCATATGATACTCCTGGGGTTTGGCAGGAGCCATCCCTAGCACCACACAGGGACCATGAAGCACCAGGACTGGGCTCCTGTTTCTCAGGGCAGGACATGGCCAAGGAGCTGGCTGGCTCCTGGCACAGAGTGATGCTGCAGACCACAGCCCAGCTCCCCCGCTTTGCCTCCC
>JAVSBS010025650.1:0-10106 GCA_033124195.1 Coracias cyanogaster
CGTCGTCACCCATGTACGCGACGACATGGCCGCTGTCGCTGATGATGACGTTCGAGCCCTCGTGCTTCATCCGGCCGAGCGCGGTGAGCTTCTTCGGCGTCGACGTGGGGTCGAGCGGGTCGACCTCGATGATCCACCCGAAGCGGTTGGCCTCCTGCGGCTCCCGGGTGAGGTCGAAGCGGGGCTCGACGCGGTCCCACGCGTGCTGGGCCGTGCTGCCGGACGCGAGGCCGTAGCGCTTGAGGGCCTGGCCGGCGCGGTCGGCGCCGGCGCTCGCGGGCTGGGTGAAGTAGCCGTTGAAGTTCTCCTCGCCCGACAGCACGGTGCCCCAGGGGGTGGTGCCGCCGGCGCAGTTGTTCAGGGTGCCCAGCACGCGGGTGCCGGTGGGGTCCTCGACGGTCTTCAGCAGCGCGTGCCCGGCGGCGGGGCCGGTCCCGCCCCGGTGGGCGGGAGGAGCCGCCGCAGTCCCCGGGGCTCCCGGTGTAGGGGCTGGGCTGTGCCCAGGTTGCTGGATTTCCGGGGGGAATGATGGTTGTTTAGTTAGTTAGTTATTCGGCACTGGTGAGGCCTCACGTCGAGTCCTGTGTGCAGTTCTGGGCCCCTCACTTCAAGGAAGATATTGAGGTGCTGGAGCGGGTCCAGAGGAGAGCGACGAGACTGGTGAAGGGGCTGGAGGAGAGGCTGAGGGAGCTGGGGCTGTCAGCCTGGAGAAGAGGAGACTCAGGAGAGACTTTATCACTCTCTACAGTACCTGAAAGAAAGTTGTAGTCAGGTGGGGGTCGGGCTCTTCTCCCAGGCAGCTAGTGACAGGAGGAGAGGGCATGGCCTGAAGCTGCGCCAGGGGAGGTTTAGGTTGGGTATTAGGAAGCACTTCTTTACAGAAAGGGCGATTAGACGCTGGAATGGACTGCTCAGGGGGGTGGTGGAGTCGCCATCCCTGAAGGTGTCTAAGGAAAAGTTGGATGTGGCACTCAATGACATGGTCTAGCTGATGTCATGGCGTTGGGTCATAGGCTGGACTTGATGATCTTGGAGGTCTGTTCCAGCCTCAATACTTCTGTGATTTTAAAATTTTATTTATTTTCACAGTCACTTGTTGAAGCAGGAGGGCAAGAAGTTCCTGGAAATGGCAAAGAGGAGCAGTGATGAGCAGGTGGCATCTTGGGGATAGGCAGGAGGATGATCTCTGTGTTTAAAAACCATCTCTGGGCTCCTCTGTGAAGTGTAGTAACATCTCCTATTCAGAGTAGTCCCTCAGAACTTCCTTAGGAATAGAGCAGGATGGAGAAAAGTATCACAGTGGCAAGGGAGGAAGGAAAGGCCATCAGACTGGCTTTAATTTTATACTACATTTATTTGTAGCCTATGGAAGAGGTGGCACTGGGACCATGCAACCCTGTGCTTCAGGGTAAACAGAAGCCAGAGATGGTTTTGTGATGGGCTGGGAGGACCTGCTCGTGAAGACCAGCCTAAGGCCATGGATGTTCCAGTGCCAGGTGGTGAGGAGACTTTTTTTTTTCCTTCCAGAAGGCAGCAAGGGAAACATTATCCTAGGGCAGTGATAGCTGGAGACATGGCATGTGCTGCAGTTGTTGCACCAAGCCTCTCTCTTTGTGGACACACAAGCCGCCCTCAACAAATGCAGTGGTGCTTCTGCTGCTCTCTACCTATCGCCTCCCTCAAACTTTATGCCCTATAATCCAGCTCCTCTTCCAGGATCACACACCAGTGAACACTTTCTCAAGCCTTACAAGGGCTGAGGAAGCCCAGCTCAATCAAAAGACACAAGACAGGAGTTTCAGTGAACAACAGACACCCCAGTGTTTATTAACTCCAGATTAGTGTGATAGGCACAACGCTGCATCCACGGGAGATCTCCCCACACTCTTAAGCTTGTTCCTTCAGCTTCTTCAGCAGCTCCCTCAGCTGCTCGATCTGGGCAGACACGCTGCTCTTGGCAGTGCCACCCATGGCTGTGTACTGCTCCACGCTGTTGACGACGCTGAAGACCTGGGAGACGTCGCTGGCAATCAGGGGGCTGAGGAGGCAAAGAGAAGAGATGTCACTGGAGGATGCTGGGTGATGTTGGTGGCTCCCTGAGGGGCTGGGAGGCAAGATGGAGCTTTATTCCAATGGGAAAGATCTCCTGCTACGCTGCTTCTGCACTTCCAGTGCCTCACAGTAGCTGCTTGTGGCAGACCAAAGAGTCAGCTCCAAGGGGAGAATGAGGAAATTCAGAGCCATACTCTTCTGGAGGGCTGGAGCTGAATGGTAGTGATGCTGACCCTCTTCAGTGTTTTCAGGCCCCGCACTCGCAGCACTGATAGTCAGGACAGGAGGGTTTTGGGGAAGGGCACCCTAAGGAGGCCCATACGAAGCGAGGCTGATAGCTGCCTGGTGAGGGAAGTCATGGCAAAATAACGGTGATACGAACCTGATGCTCTTCAGGTCATCCAGGCTGAGATTACTGATGGGGATGCCTTTAGACTCGGCGAGGTGGACGGCCTTCCCAGAGGCAATGTGGGCTTGTCTGAATGGCATCTGCAGTGAGAAGCAGAGGCCGCAGTCAGTGACCAGGCAACCGGGGTGTTTTTCAAAGGGAAAAATGGCTGTGCTCCCTGTTTTGGTTGGCTTATTTTCTCTTAGGGCAATGCAATCTGAATCTGGGATTTCTAGGTTGTGGAGACGGGAGGCGTTAGGAGGAAAAACTCCACCTGTAAATTACTATCAACTCCACCCGGCAGCCGTTCCACTACTTGGGATACATGTAAAGAATGGGTTTCCAGCTTTCGTGTTTGTTGACCCAGACTGATCATCACCTGGGAACAGAACAGAAGGCCTCCTCTCAGGCCCTCGCTGAGCAGTATTCTGTGTCCAAAGGAATCACAGCTCCAAGTCTCCCTCTGATACTCACTCCTTTATGAACCAGGTAGAGAGCAAGGTCAGACGACAGGATCTCAGGGGTCAGAGCCTTCTCCATGTTCTCCTTGTTGATCTGCAGAAGGAGGGGGTCAGAGGAAGACATTATAATCGGCTCCTCCTTGAGGACATGCTTTGGGGACATAATGAGCAGCATGGGTGAGCCACTGAAGAGTCTTAATGTTCGGACCAGTCCAGAGCTCTTTGCCCTGTGCTACTCACAGCACATGCACCCCAACCATGTTCAGGAGGGAGAGGCTGAAGCCTTACCTGGAGGGTGGAGATCACTCCAGTGGCAACCTGGAGCACGGCATTCAGGGTGTCCACAACATCAAAGACGGCCTCCTTGTCCTCCTGCGTTAGAACAGGGGTGGAGATTGCTGTAAGTCAACCTGATGCAGCCCCAAAGCCCCACAGCCTGAGCAGCCCGGCCAGCAGAGCAGGCTGTTGCCCCAGGGGCTCCTGCTGTGCCTGGGGTGTCATCTGCAGCGTGCTGTGCCCCAGCCCCTCTCTCAGCACCCTGCACTCCAGCAGGGGCTGAGCAGGGCCATGGAGCAGCAAGGCAGCTGCAGAGCAGAAGAGGGCTGTGTCTGCTCAGAGAGGTGCTGTGCAAACCAGCATGCCTGTTACCTGCAGGTCCTTGTTGTAGGTGCTTGGAAGTCCTTTGAGAACCATGAGAATAGCAGCCAACTGCCGAGAGAGACAGGGGAGGCACTTAGTTCTAGGCAGAGAAGCATGCTGCCCCAGCAGAGGTGAAGAGCCTCAACTGGGCACATTTCTTTACACAGAGGCAAGAAGAAGGAACACTCTTGAGCCCCAGGAGGAGCAGGTTCCCCATCCCACTTCTTTCTTTTGCAGGCTCACCCGTCCAAACACTCGTCCGGCTTTGCTGCGGATCAGTTCCAGACTGTCAGGGTTCTTCTTCTGAGGCATCAGGCTGCTGCCAGTGCTGAAAGGAAGGTGTGTGGAGAGCAGCGGTGAGCAAGAGCCCAGCCCCTACAGACACAGGCTAAGACAGGTCGTGGAACCTTCTGGCCCAGCCACCCAAAAGCCACAGGTAGGTCCTCTTTCCCCGGACACCTTTCCAGGGTGTAGGAAAGCAGTGAATTAACTGAGCTTTTGGTGCTTCCCACAGCAGAGCCATTGGTTTTGCAGCCCTGTCTGGAGCTAGCATGCAGTCCCACCTCTCAAAGAGGAAGCACAAAGGATGCTTTCCCCAAAGGGCCTCCAGAGGTGGTATCAGGAGGCCAGCCTAAGGGTGGCTGTGACCTCAGAGAGGGAGGGCTGTGGTTGTGCTGCCCGGAGAGACAGGAAATGTGTTAGGATTGCAAAGGCGGCTGGTCAAGGAAGGGCTTTGGCAGGCATTGGCAGCAGAGGAGGAAGTTCTCTCTGCCAGCAGTTGCTGGGGAGGAGCGTCTGCTGAATGCAGACTTGGCTGAGTTACCAGAATCGGAAATAAGTGATTGTTACTGAGGCATATTCATCCCAGGGCTGCCTTTGTGCCAGGCCTTTAATGCTGTCTCAGCCTTGTGCAGCAGGGAGCCCCAGCCCCTCTCCTGTTGTCTCAGGAGGGGAAAGTTGAGAAGGAGACTTACTTCCCAGAGACCAGAAACCTACCAGTAGGTATCAGATAGGGTTAGGAAGCCAAATTCGCTGGTACTGTAGATGATGAGATCTTCAGCCATCTTGCTAAGGTGGATCATCAGCAGGGTGGCAATAGAGAGAAATTCCACTGCAGAGAAGGGAGGAAATCAGGAGGTGAGAAAGGTGCTTGTTTGTTGACAACCCAGGGAGCCCTGACTGGAGCTTTGGAGTTACTTCCTAGCGAGCGACTCAAGTCCCCTTATTAAAGGAGGTCAACTGGGAAGGTCTCAGAAGCCTGCTGCTAAAATACTGGTTGGAAGAAGGGGCTGAGTTGTGCTTACCCACAAAGTCTCTCTCGCTAACGGCATCCATGCTGTTCAAGCTGATTGAGGCAAAGTCCAGCTCTGTAAGGAAGGTGATGGACAGAGGTCAGGCTTGGCATGTCTGGAGCTTGAGCACAGCAGGTTGCCCCAGTGTGCAGGTGACTGTGAGCCCTTGAGTAGGGACACAGGAACACAAATATTCTTAAGGGTTATGCTGAGTGGGAACTTTATTTGCCCCCGGCAGCCCATGTGCATCAGAAGTGGCTTGTCCTATTGCAATCTCATAGGCATTGCCCGTCTCATTGCTGTAAAAAGCCTTATAAAGGAAAGGTTTCGGCTGCAGGACCATGTATTGCAGTGCCACTGGGAGCTGTGTATCAACGCTTCCCTCCCTCCTAGATACAACATGTAGAAACATGCCCCTCAGTCACAGGGAGACATTTACCACTTCGCAGAAGCTCTCTATCAATTTCCAGGGGGTTGCCAGCCAGAGCACCGCTGCCAGGGGAGAAAGAAATAGAAGTCATGCATGATATCCTGCATAACCCAATCAAAACTGAGTTCTAGGAAGCATGGATGGCACCTCTGAAGACTTTGCAGAGCAAAGCAAGGCCCAGTGATGACACAAACAGTAGAGCTTACCTTCCCAAAGGCAAGACGTTCATCCTCTTCTTCATCTCTACCAGGCGCTCAGAATCACGAATCAGAGCAACAGCATGGCTAGGAATGGACATGAGAGGTGAAGCACCTGAAGTCAGAAAAAGTCACTTTCCTTCCTAAGCAGTATGTTGCCGTGCCCTGGAGCGTGAGATCCCCTCTAGATCAGAAAAGGCTTGAAACGGAGCCTAAGGCACTAAGGCCTTTTGAAGTGGAACAGCTAGAAGCCATACAAGATCCTCCATGGAGCATACAAGGGAGTTGGTCTCCACCAGCCACTCAGTGCTTGGATCCCCGGTTGGTCAGAGCCACACAAGGAGTTCCTGTTCAAGGCTGGCTCTGGTTTGTCACCACCCCCGGCTGCCCCCTCAGAACATGATGCACTTGTAGGCTCTAGCGGGACAGGGCCCCAAGGGTGGAGAAGGCTTCCTGCAGCCCAGGGTGACAGGTGGTTACCTGAGCAAGAACTGGCTCCATCTGATAGGCTGAGCTTTCTGCAGGTGAGTGTAGCCAGGCAAGATAACATCAATTTCTCTGCATGTGGAAGAAGAGAAAGAGGTGAGCAGCAGCTGTCAGGAGAGAGGGCAGGGGCAGGTACACTCCAGGGTTTCTTGGTGAGGTCAGGAAGAGAACTTCTGTAGCCTGTGATGTGCTGAAGCTGCTCTATGTCTTCCTCTCCCTGTCACTTTTCCACTTAAGCACACTGGGTTTAGATCTCCCAGTCTTCCAGTGTGGTGCATGTGCTCTGGCCTCTCTGGAAAATTGCCTGTGTAGCAGGTAAAGAGTTCCCAGTCCACCACGAGTTTGGGATCGTGGTGTGTGAGGAGGAGAGTTAGACAGGGAGTTAAGACAGCTGAGTGTTGTCATACGTAGCAACTTAAAACATGTTCAAGTTCCCCACTCCATGTAGATTTGGTGTCTTCTAAAGACTTGTGTGGACCTCCAACCTCAGCTCCTTTGCTAGGATACACTGGGGGAAAGGAAGGTCTCTACGATGTGAGCTGTACAGAAAGAGGGGCTGTTGTCTTTCCTTTTGCTACCACACACTGCCTGGCTGTAAATTCCTTTGCAGGAGACCCTACTGCTGTCCTGACTGGTGTCAATCAAAGAGAAAGCCTAGAAGTTTCTTGCACCAGCAAGGCCAAGTCTGTGGATTTGGAAAAGGACTTACATGGCAGCGCGTTCCACCAGGGTCTTAATGAGCTGCAGGAGGTGAGTGGAGATGACAGAGAGGGAATTCTTCATGAACAGCTTCAAGTCAGTCACAACCTGTGTGAGATTGGCCACAGTCAGACAAAGCAGAATGTGACATACTTAGTGAATGGCCACTTTTGCAGCAAAGTAAATCTGTCCTTGTTCTGCATCTTCCTATCATCATTTGCACACTATGATGTGGTAATGTCGCTGCATCTTGCTCTCAAGGAAGAGAGATAAAGGCTGTTCTGGTCTGACGTCTTCTGAAGTGAGGTGTGGGAGGTGTACAAAGGGGGCAAAAAAAGAAAGATTGTGTACATACCTGATCATTCCTGCTTCTTCCAGTGTGGAGCTTTCCAGCTACGTCTCCAATCAGCTCCTGAGGACAAGAGGAGGATTTCTGTCAGTAACTATCAGGAGACTCCGCGTGAGCAGACCTCCTCCCTGCCTGGAAGGGACTCAGCTCTAGGACCCTGTGAGTAGCCATGGGATCTCTTCTGGGGAAGGGCGCGTTTGGGTTCTGTGCTTGCACAGTGCCTCTGCCACAAAAGGGGTCTCGCAGACCCTTGACTGTGCACCTGGGGTTTCAGTGCCACAAGGTCCAGAGGAATTTCACAGCGGGACCGAGGCACGTGCACTTCATGTCAGGCAGCTCTAGCTACAGAGGAGTGGGAACAAGAGGTTAGAGGACCCAAACCTTTAGTCTGCGTTCGTTGGCAGTGTGAATATCCTCATCGGTTTGTTTCACCACAAAGACTCCTTTAGACCATTCCTCAGAGATCTACAAACAGCAGCAGAAACACCAGTCAGCCACTACTGTTACCTGCTGCGCGTGGGGGCTGCAAGTGTCCCCAGCAAACACCAACTCTTGCCATTCCAATGGACATCAAAGTGTTAGGTCCCACACGAGCTCTGGCTTTCCTGTTCTTTCAGGCCAAGGCTGGCTGCTTGCTGTAGCCTGACATTCTATACTGCACTTGGTGGGGTCCATCTCTCTACCATGGTGAGCCTGCGGTGTTACGGCCATAGGAGGATTTAAGCATGGCAACGAGAAAGTGAGCTGAAATGTCAGAGGTAGCTTTAGCATTGTCCACAAAGATTGTCCTATACAAATATTGTATAGACTGACCATGGACATGGTGGGTGATCAGCAACAATGGATATTTTAGAAAAGCGCTTAGCTACGGGCTTCTCTTCACCCCTATACAATGCTGTGCGTTGCCTCCTGCTAACTCGGGCAGCCAGACTCAAAGGGATCCCAAGTGCCAGCAGAAAAAGAACATGCCTAATTGGTAGGGCAACAACTCCTGGAGAACGCTGATTCTGAAGAGGATGGGCAGGTCACACTGAGCACGCCACGCTGAGGCACTGGGGCTGCCCCAGTGAGCATTGAGAATGTGCCCATCAGGGCTTCAGGCTCCCGCTGGGCGCCTGTCAGCTGGTTCACATCCTACTGCTGGGCTTTGGTGCCTGGAGCAATTTGAGCAGCCAGCCCCAGCCCAGAATGTCTCCAAGAGTACCAGGGGCAATATACATGGATTTATGACAGTCTTCCCTTTCAGGAAAGCACTTCAGCACATGTCTAGCTCTAAGGAAAAGGACATGAGGACGTTTAGAGATGCTTTTCAGAACACCAACTCAGGGAGTCTACTACAGGTGCTTTCAGATAAGGAGCCATTCATTCCAGCACATATGACAGTTTGTGAAGGAAGTAAATACCTTTTCCAGGCCACTCAGGATCTTCTCCAGCTCAGTTTTAGAGAGGATCCCAGCTTTCTCCAAGGCTTTGGCATAAGCCATGCTGCCCTGAATGTCAACTTCAGACAGTCTCTGATCAAAGGTAATGGAAGAGCTGAGCATCTCCATGACTGGATCTGTGCTTCCGACAAACCTTCCTCCCATCATTTTATCCCCCTGAAAGTAATGAAAATAAGAGGCGTGTTCAAAAGACTTACTGATATATATCCTAAAAATCAGTTAATGTCCGTCCCACTCCTTATCCAGGAAAAACTGAGGACATACTGATGAATGTTTTTTCAGTCTTGTACCATTGAGCAGGAAAGCCCTGGCCTTTCAAGATCTTTGGCAAAGAGTTGAGGAGGTGGAGAACATGTCACTGTCACTAGAATTTAGCCCTTGACGTGTGAGGTCTGGCTCAGGAATCCTTCAAGATACCTTACTCCTTCAGGACTTTGGAAGTAGTAGGTCCTCTCCATGAATATTAGTATCAGGTCATATGATGCAAGACTTGCATGGGTCTCTCTTCTAAGGCAGCTGCTCATCACTGACCCTTAGATAGTCTCCTGACAGGGGAAAAAGGTAAGGGAGTCAGGGATATAGTCAAGGCCAGTATCTACTGTTACTTGAAGTAATTTTTAAAACCCCCCCATTTTCAGGGAGACTATAAGAAAATATTTGGTTGACAGGGAGCTGTGTGCCAGCACAAGCTACATCCTCTAAAACACTCCTGAAACTATGAAGTGTTTGAAGTTACCGTTAGAAGCGTTTCCACAGTCCGTGGAATAGAAAAGGAAACAAAAAAACCCCACGGCTCCAAAGTACCCTCCCGAAGGAGGTGAAGCGGCGCCGGGCTGCCCGCCGGGCTACCATGGACAGCGGGCGGCCGCCGGGCCGGGGCCGGGACCGGGGCCCCGGGCCCGGTGACCCCAGCGACCCTTCTCCCAGTGACTACAGAGCCCCGTGGCCCAGAGGGGAGCAGGAGAGAGCCTGGGTGTAGGCACGGGGCGCGCTGGAGAGCTGTTTCTGAAGGAGGTCTGTCAGTAGGAGCTGCGCCATGGAGGGGAAAAGGGAGTTGAAAAAGCAGAAGTTTTGCAGCTCCTGGCTGGGAAACCAGCCCCGGGAGAGATGGGGCGTGAGAGGCTCGGGCTGGGAGCCGGGCGCTTGGATCGGGAGGAGGTGTCCAAGCGTATCTTCGAGGCACCTTTACTTAGATACTTAGTAAGATACTTAGAATATCTTCACTACGTTGGGTCTTCACCAGAATCAGAGGTGGGCTGTCAGAAATGCTGCAACAAATCTGTCTGCTGTCCCCTTCTCCACTTAAACCCAGGTAAAACCCATCGGCTGGAGAGAAGCCCCCGGAGGAGGCGGCCGGCGCAGCGCTGGGGTTATCGCCGCCCGAGCCCCCCGAGCCCACCCCTCCGGAGCCGCCAAGTTCACCCTCACCTCGGCTGCCATTTCGGACGACGTTTTGCTGGTTTGTGCAGCGATCCCGGCAGCTGGTACAACCTGTGGAACAGCGAGGTGAGGTGAGGTGAAGCTCTGCCCCGGCCCCGGTGCCCGCCGGGGTCCCCGCCGCCCGGCCGGCCCCTCCGGGAGCCGCAGCCCCGCTCACCTGCCCCGCAGCGCAGCCCCGCTCGGTCGCTCGCGGCTCCCCGGCCCCGCCGCTCCGCGGTTCCACGCCGCGGC
>JAVSBS010025651.1:0-13705 GCA_033124195.1 Coracias cyanogaster
AAAGTCTCCAGAGAAGGAGCCTCCACAACCTCTCTGGGGAGCCCCTTCCAGTGCTCTGGAACCCTCACAGTCAAGAAATTCCTCCTCATGGTGAGGTGGAACTTCCTGTGCTCTCGCTTGCATCCGTTACTGGCTAGAAGTAGTTTGGAGAGACAGGAGGGTTTCTTTTCTTTTTTGATGCATTAATCCTGGGGTTGTTCATTCCTACGGTCATGTAACATCCTCCAGTAGGTATGCTGAACTTGTTGGGCTTTTTTGCTAAAAGCATTCTAAATTTAAAGCAAACAAAGTAGAGAGGCAGATTAAAACACAAGGATAGAGTTAGGTGCTGTCTACTTACTACTCCAATGTGACACAGTAAGACTGAGCTCTGAGGATTGATATCAAGTGCTTTCTGGAAATGCATTTCTGCTAGACTGAATTTCTCCTGTTTGTAATAAATCATTCCCAACCCGTACCTGGAAGCAGAAAAACAATCCTGTTAAGACTATTCTAACCAAACTAGTCTTTGTCAGCGAACGTTACCTGGCAGAAATAGGCTTGCCAAAACTATCCAGGGTGGGAAATTATTTACTGTGGGGAAAAAGCTACATCTAACATTATCTTGGGTTTTCTGCTCGACTGGGGAGTTGGAAGAATTGATACCTGCACAGGAAGACTGGCTAAACAGCTACACAATCAAAAGCACACAAGACTAAGTGACTTACTCTAAGAGACCTAACTTTTACCACTTTAGTGTGTTTTCCATGGAAAAAGGTGTAAGGAACTGACTGTATCCTAAGGTATAAAGGGGCAGAATTCTCATCTCCAACTGGAACCAAAGAACAATCAATGCAACGCATGAGGAGTGCTGCTCACAACACCACAGCTGGGGTACCACAGGCAAGAAAATCTGTGGAAGCCTAAAAAGCTCCCATTTTTTGCCCTCCTTGTGACAGTTAACTGCTTAACAGACAGATGAGGGCCACATTTCTGCAGAAATAGCTTTGCTCTCTTCTTGAGAGAGAAAGGTGGCAGGGAAATGTCAGCAGGGCAGGATCCAGAAGGTTACTCCCAAAGGAGTCCTGTATCTCAAGCAAGAGGAGGGCGACGAAGCCAAACTTACCACGCGTTATAGTGTCTAGGGTTGACTCTGATGGCATTCCTAAAACAAGCCAGCGCTTTGTCTAGTTCTTCTGTCAACACAAATTCGTGCCCCAACAGGGTGTAGGCATAAGCATAGTTTGGATCAACCTGAATGGCTCTCTGGAAGAATTTGATGGCGATGTCATGCTCTCGTTGCAAGCTGAAGCAGTTTCCTGCAGCGCACCAGGCCTGGTGAAAGCAGCAAGAGGGAGAGTGACTGAGCTTGAGCTGAACAGATTTTTCCATAGAATTTACATTCTACATGTAACTTCCTCCTAGATTAAAATAATAATAATAAAACAGCTAGTTAAGTCTCCTTCCTGAGAGGCGCATAGGCCTAGACACACTTTACAGCCAGACAAGCTGGGATAGGGCAATGGAGGATCTAAGGCCACCCAACAAGTCTGTGCCAGTTAGATACCGTGATGACTCATGACTAAAGCTTCTGAAGCTGTTGAAAAGGCTAGAAATAAAACCCCTTAGATATAGAAGAACAACAAAGGAGGAGACAGTACATTCCTTTTCACTCTTCAGCTCCCTCCAGCTGACAAATCCGGAAGGCTGCAGAGGCCAGTTTCAGCAGCAGCCTCTCCTTTCCCTCCTGCTCAGCAAGCAGCATCTGGACTGTCAAGCATCTCAGCCCAGGGGCCTGAGCTCTCCCAAATCATTAGTGTCGCTGCCAAATCTAAGTGTTCTCCACTCCTTGTATCAGAATCTGCACTTTCTTCTCTCTAGACTATCTTACTACAGCTACCAGCTGCTTCATTAGTTGATTTTTCCACTATTAGACAAGCTAACAAGAACAGGATTCTCCAACAACAAAAATCCCAATATAACCTAAAGTTTTCTCAACTCCATTAAGAACACATTTATAAACAGATAAATCCATTACTTTTACCATGGCACCCGTTAAAAGACACCAGGCTTTTTGTGAATTGTGACTTTATACTACCACTACTCTGCAGTTTAATGGACTTTGGCATAAAAATGTGCCACGTTCCGTCTGCAAATAAATTCTAGAGCAAATATGTTTCAAGTGGCAGTGCATTAACGACAGTAATTAAGAAGTGGTACAGGAAAAAAGATAAGGAATATCTCTGCATGCTGGCAGCAGCAGGAGTGTCTGACTAACCCCTGATCTTCCTGGGTGAATGGTGCCAATGCAAATTTAAATAACCATTAACAGATAAAAGGTTTCCACCTATTCCACCTAAGCTGATATTCTAATTCTAAGAAGCCATTTCAGGCATCATCAGTTCAACAGACAATCCTGCCACCTCCCTCTCCCGATCTGCCACGCAGTTCACACAGGAGAATACACCTGAACTATAGATTATACTCAGCGCTTTGTTCCGAATCGTTATTTTGCCACATACAGTTACCCTTCCTCTCATTCCAAGCCATGGCATTTTATACCTCCGGTGAGTTTTTATCCATGTCCGTCAAATCCTTGGAAAGAACTGAGAGGGCAACGTCTTTCTGCAGGTGCCACAGCGTGGTCGAATAGATCTCCATGCCTTCTACTCTGTAGTTTTCAATCCTCCTTACTTCTGAAAATACTCTCTCAGCCTAAGAACAGAAATTACATTGAAAACAAAATTCTGCCCACCAAAGCAGAGCACATAGGTCAAGGTTAGAAGCCTCAGATGTCCGGGCTGAGCATCCTCTTTGCTCTGAGTGTACTACGCAGAGCTCCAGGTCCTGTCGCTTCCCCTTGAAGCAACGGAAGCGACTACACCCCGATGTAGTAACGGCAGCAGAAATGCAGCCAGCCCTCCCTGCTGCTGACTCAGATAACACTACCACTGCTATCACAGCAAAAAGTGATCTGCAGAGTCGGAAAGAGCGTAGCGTACTGTCATGGGCCAGCTCGGACTCTCCGCCGTTCTAAGGGGTGACAGACTGACGGACACTGCACTCGCCCCGAGCGCTACACCTCCAGACATCGTGTGTAATGACTGCAAGGTAGAAAGCAACACGACAGTGACTGTGGTAAACAGCTCAGGCGTGCAGAAGCACGTGCTTTGCTTTCATTTGACACAGCTCTGCTTCTTCTCAACAGCCAGCTAACGAAGCTTTTCTAACACAGATACCCATTTCATGCATTTAAGTCCCGGGTTATAACCCGAAGCAGCCTGGCTTTAGGAAACCATCAGGGTCTGTAGCCTCAGTTTTCAAAATAAGCTATTAAGAAGCACAAAGGAAATTAAGTCATTGACGTGATCTGTGTTAAATAAAAAGGCGAGAGAAGTTTTTGGTTTAGAACCCAAGTTGTTTCAGCTTTACAGCGTTGCAGCACCACGACATCAGCACAGCTGTGGGTGAAGAAGGGGAGAGGCAAGAAGGAGACCCTGGTGGTGGGACGCAAGAAGAAATCAGAGTAAAAGAAACCTAAAGCATAATTCAGCCTCTTTAGAAAAGCTCCATGGCTACTGACACAGAGTCAAAATTTAAATCTACTCCAAGTATGAATTTTACGTTTCTACAATCATTTCAACCGTAAACCTCCCACAGCTCTAGCAGGAAGTCTGCAGGTTTTGTGCAAAGCCACGCAAAAGAGAAGCAAAGAGTAAGAACCACACACGCAGCTCCTACCTGCATATACTCTGCCAGTTCGAAGTAAGCTCTCCCAATTTGGCACAGCACCCAGCCAGTGTTGTAGTGGTGAGATGGTAAATGGCTTAAAATATTGATCGCTTCTTTGCAGTTGTACGAACACAAGGCTAAATAACCTTTCCCCATGTCACGGAGGAGGCTCATCAAACCTTCTAGGAGAAAAATACAATAAATAAAGGTGGAAAAAAGATAAACGAGACATATTTACTTGAGACTGCTAATCCCATAAGCTGCTCTTCCTCATGGCAGGCGCTGCTCCTGAATTTGCTTATGAAAAGGGTCTTTCAGGAGTTCCCAAACACAGGCTTAGGAGCTCTCAACTTGGCCATAATATTCTAAACACCCGCCCTTGCAACGGAAGTCAGAGAGAAACAACTTCTTAAGGCAGCTACAAGACAGGAACAGAGAAACTCTGGAGTTCAGGGCAATTGGAGTTTTGCATTTACAGCAGCTATTCAAACATTTTGTTAGGTCTGAACACAGTTTCCATGTCTGGTATCCATGGATACATCTTCTTGCTGCCTGGAAACATTATCGAGCCAGAAGAGAGGAATTCAGCAGTTTGTCTACGGTTTTTCTGACAACCTGAACAAAGACTTGTTTTTAAACAAATGGGAAATATGAAGGGAGAGCAGACTGCATCAACCCAGCGTCAAGGGAAGACGACTGGGCTACTTATAGCTCCTCTGAAGCAGCTTCCAAAGATCTTGCCTGAAAATATTTTAATCATTAATAAGGGCCAGAGCCTGCAAGATGTATCTGCTTACATCTGGCCACTTTTTACTACTTTTTCCACATTTTCTTCGCAAGTTAACTAGAAAATACTGAATTCAACGTCTTTATACAAAGGTGATAGCTGCAGGTTAACAGAAAAAAGAAAGAAACAAACACTGAACTTTAATACAACCTCAACATATAGAAATATGAAGTTTTACTCTACTCCAATTGCGTTCAAACAGACCTGCTGCTGCCTTCTGTAGCGTAAAAGCCTGGATCTGTGGTGCAACAGTGGAAATTTTCCCTTCTGAAATGATGGAAGAGTCTAGTTTGGTAATTTCCAAACTGTCATTTAAATTTGGTTGAGTTATTCCTCCCTTATTTGTTTTACTTTTTGTTTTTCTGTTTGGAATCTTAGGTGGAAACTTCATTTTTAATTTTTTGCTATTTTCCTGCAAGTAAGAAGAGTAACAGTTACATATAGTCAAGTCTTTCAAATTCAGGTAACTAAACATGAAAGTGAATAGTGTAAAATTATATTTATGCCTTTTCACAGCCTTAACAATGACGTCCAGCCATTTGACTTAAACTTAAGCACACAGACACTCAATAACTCCACTGAATGTGTTCAGTAGTTCTTTTTTTAAAAAGTAAATGTTCACATCACGTGACTACGGTCCATGACTGTTTGCGCTTTGGTGTTCCCGAAACGTGGTATCCCAAAAATTTGTAAAACGCTTTGTTACCTTTGTTGTGGAGCTATCGCTGGTGAACAGGCGAGAGCTCCTTCGAGGCAGTGCGTTTGGCGGAGCAGCAATAGTCGGGCTCAATACCTGAGGTGTTGTACTGAAAACAAAACAGCGCATTGAAAAATAAAGTTCTTTGCTCCGTTTTTAATATAAAACTTTAAGTAAAAATATTCAAGTACTCTAACACAGATACTCCCATTTCAAGGGAAGAAAAATAAATCTACCTGTTCCACGTCAAGAATGAGCAGCATTTCCTCCCAGCTACTTTTTCATGTATGGATGAAATGCTCTAACTGCAAAGGAGATTTAAACTAAACAGACCAACCACACACACCAGCTTCCTCCTTATCCACTGGAGTTATGTTACCCAACAAAAAACCCCACGCTTCCTCCTCGTCCAAAGAGGAATTCTGCAGGAACACCCACACAGGCTGGGCAAATAAAGCACCAAATTCCTTCAAGGAGATGCAAGAGGTAATACCAAGATGATTTGTGTTTCCTCCCCTTACCTCGTCTGTGGGCCAGAGCTCTGTGTTTGTGCAACAAGAATTGGAGTGACCTCCCGGCTGTTTCCGCTCTGTGAGAAGACAGATTTTGTTCCAGCTTGGCTTATCCTGCTGACACTCTGCATAACACAAAGTTTCTACAGGTTTGTTATTATGTCACTTACAAGTCTCAATCTCTGCTATATCAAACCAAGTCCATTCTGCCTATCAAACCCTGCGCCAAGGGGGATAAATAGAGATTCTGTCAGTAAAGGGTGAGAGCACCCTCTGAGGAGGGCCCATCTAAAGCATTTCTCTTTTGACCTGTTAAAAAGCCGTTAATGCCGAGTTTACCAACTTCATGCACATCATGTAGAAAATCTCCATCTAGTGGCAAGAAACTGTATATTAAGATACTTGTGCAGGAATAAAAGGTGTCACATTTAAAGTTCCTTCTCCACAGAAAGTTGCACCAAAGAAAACAAGCACGGAAAGAAAAAAAAAATTGAATTATCATGTTACAGCAGCATCCAGAAGTCACTCTCCATTAACACCACACCAAGGTGCAGCAAGTGACTGCACATCAGCTGGGCAATGCTTTGTGTGCTCATACACGGGTTTTTTGTGCCTTATTTGCCACACTTTACAAGCATGTAATATGACCTAGCACCAAATCGTTGTCTTCTATCTTCCCTTATCTTCAGAGAGCTCAAACGTGCACTTTGATGCCTGCCCTGGCACAGCCGAGGTGTGGGAACTTAGAGCTGGGATAACCTGACTGTGAATCTGAGACCTAAGGAATGAGTTCAGATAGAAATTCACTGTCTGCTCTGTAGACTGCCTACAAAGGAGTGAGAACAGGTCCTCCCCTCCCTGCCTTTTAAAGAAAGCTTAAACCTTATCATTCTGCCCACTCTAGGGACACCGCCACTCAGCTCTGTGATGGCTCTTTGGACGAGATGCTCTTTAACCCATCAGAAATCAGCAAATGGGATCAATGACAGCGCAAGCAACACCCGTTTATGCATTATCTGACATTCTCTCCTTCCCTTCTCAGCTTCTTTGTTATCAGAGGACATTTAGGCGGCCAGCAAGCGTGCTTGCCCACTCAGACAGGAAGCCTTTGGATTCATCCTAATGTTTCATTCATTTATGTAAGTGTTTCCTAGGAAACTGCCTCCGTTAAGTCATGCACATTCTAGCCACAGCTCCACCAAACCTTTTCTAACTTGGTAATTTGAAGAGCAGACGCAAAACTGGCCAAATAATTATTTGCGCTGGACAAAGCACGCATCAGCATCCTAAGGTGTTTATTAAAGCAGTTTGTGTTCGGGTGGTAGGACAGATGCATCTGAGCAGAAGGCACACGTGGGGAGTAGGGAAGGCTACATCTCGGTACAGGTGCCTGGCAAAGTGACCCAAGAGCAGCAAAGAGGACTTGATTCCCCACAGCTTGTCATCCACCATGCAGCACACACTAAGATTACACTACTAACAGCCGTCTAAAGGTAAAAAAATAAGTTCTCTGCTTACTGCCTTTTATTCTTTAAGTATTGGGCTAATGAGAGAAGACAGAGCTTTTAACAGCTCCCAAATCTGACTTGCAGAATGGCACCAGAAGATGAGCACTGATTTGTCCAGAGTGACAAATGTGGAAATTCCAGTTCCTCTCTTTGAGAAATTCAACACTCTTACGTGCATGGAGTTTATACTTCAGAGTTGGCCACTTATAACACGCTGTCAGCCCTCGTGCGACTTCCAGATCTACTAAAAATACAGGATAAAAATCCTCGGGGTTTTTGTTTTTAGAAAGGAACAAATAGTTCTTCAGCTGTCACCAACATTCCACCTCTCATTTATCACTATGGTAACTACGGCAGTTTCCTACAGAACAAAAAAGACAATTTTGAGTTTCCTCTACACAAGACTTAGCCGAGTGAAACAGCATCACTCTGTCAATCAGAGCAGCAGTATTTGGATTACTCTGTGCCATAAAATAAAATTCAAGAACTGCTTGCCAGAAGGCAGTAGCTTCAGCTCCCTGGAGGCTTCTAGGACTATTTGAAGTCACCACTTGAAATATAAATAATTAAAAAAAAAAACCCTTAAAGTGAAAACTCCAAGTTTTCAGACTTTCCCGACTGCACCTCGCACAATGAAATGTTACTAATCCTTTGTTTAGGATCACTGGCGTTTGTCCGTTCCTCCCTGATGGCAGGTGGACAGAAGACACAGCACCTTCCTCAGGCTGCTCCACATTTTGGGTTGGGGAAAAGGTCTTGTTTTAATTAGCAATAAAAGAATATTGCTTCCTAGAAAAGCTGAGAAAACAAACACCTATTTTGCCAGCCAAAGGAAGTGACACAGTAAGCTGTAAGTGAAGGTGTCTGAGTTGTAAATATTTTCAATATGATTTTTTTTTTCCTTGCTGCCTCGCTTGCTCAGCTGAAAAGATTTTCAAAATAAACTATTGAGGCTTTAGAAACAGTAATTTCAGATGTAACCAACTACTCTACAATGAATTTGATTTTAAGTAACACTTCAGAAAAGTCTAAGAAGTTGTCAGGGAAACAGGACACCAGCTGCCACCAAATTAAAAAAAACAAAACACAACAAACTTCTCCCTGTGCCCCCAATCTCAGTAGCCTATAAACATACACAGGCTGGTGAACAACGTTTTGTTTTGCTGCGTTAAATAATTGTTAGTATGGGTGGGCTTTTGTTTGTTTTGTGGGTGTTTGGGGTTTTTTGGTTGGTTTTTTTTGTTGTTTGGGTTTTTGGTTTTTTTACATACTTTGTAAAAAAAATTATGTACAAATTTAACTCTCAATTAACCCAGACCATTCCCACAAGGAAAGGGAGCTGCGATCAGCTCGACACTTATTGTTTTTTCAAAACAAGATTTTTTTAAGCAGTGGATAAGCCGGGTTCTCACCACTGTCAGCACAACTCGGCTCACGTGCAATGTGTTTTTATCTGTATTATGAATTCGTCTTTAAAGCACGCTTCAGCGTCCAACTCAGAGCAGCAAACGCAAGATACCTTCTTTGAAGGTGCTCCCGTGGATGGCACATCAATGACAGAAGAAGAGTTTGTGTAGTTCTGTAAGTACGATCCATCTCCAGGGCTTGGGGTTTCTAGTGGCAAAATTCCAAAGCTGAGAACAAAACGAAGAGGAACGGTCAAAGTCTGAAGGATAGACCATGAGATTCTGTGCTTAAAACAGACCCAGAAGATCAACCTTATTTCAGAACTACTTCACTGATTTACGTTAACCCTCTGATTTCTTACTATCCTCATCTATAAAAGACACTAATAGAAAATATTCTTATTCCTGAAACTGAAAAATACAGGACTTTGCCTGCTGGCATACTAATTAGACTCAGACCATCCAAATATTAATGGCTCATAACATAACGCTGTTCAAATCAGATGGCCAGAGCATACATTTACATGCTCTTTGGGAGAGAGCTGTTCTTCAAGGAATGCTCTTTAGAGTCGGTTTCAAAGCAGAAACATACACCTTTAAAGATTTTTCCAGCGTGAACATCACAATAAGCAACATACTGAATCAGGAGTTCAAAAATATCAACTGCGTGTTTAAAAACCAGAAGAGATGATCGCTACAACTCAAGAGTTCCTCCTTTCTAAGCAAAAATACCAACTACTTGTTTAAAAAAAAACAAAAGAGAAGAGATGGACATTAGGACCAAGAGCAGTTACTGAAGCTGTTTGACTTTTGCTTCTGCAGCGTTATTTATAATAAACTAATCACGGTGTGTGTCAGAATACACATTTCCCATCACAACCACTACCAGCCGCACAGCTGCGGACAGAAATTCTCTGTCCCAACCAAGTCCACCTACCTTGGAGTTAGTGGGCTCAAAGCCGCGGGTCCCCCCAGTAAACTCCGCCCCGTTTTTGGTTTATTTTGAGCCTGTTTAGACAATATGGCAGTTCCCGACCCAAGGGGGACAGCATCTGGTGAAATTACAGCCGAGTCAATGTAAGACATAGAAGAATCCGTGTTCAAGGAGGTGTATTTTGAGTTGGAGGATTCTAAGTTGATTCTGTTCAACTCCTGAAAAACAGAAGGCAGCTGTTGGGATACCCACGCAGGGTGGTTTCTAATTAGTAGTTTTCAGTTAAACTGGAAAGACTGTTTTAAATACAATGATTTTAACAAAACTCACAATTGTGTCTTGCGGCGTTTCCATCAGGACAGTCTCAGGCTGCCTGTGGGATATGTTGTGATTAGATACCAACGTTGTGCAAGTGTTAGGCAGACAGCTGCTGAAGTTCTGTAAAGATGTTAATTTAAATGTTTGGTCAGGGTCTGGTTTTTCACCTGTAAGATTGGGAGGAGATTAAATAGAGTTATTCTTGAGTTATTCTATATGCTCAACATCCAGTCTGAAACAAGGAGGACATGGGACAAAGTGTTTTGGAAGGGGTGTGTTGTTATTTCATTGTTTTAAAACCCCTTAGGCTAAATCGTAAGTGTTCTTTCACTGCAAAACTGATCAATTTTATTAAAAAATAGACTTGCTTTAAGTTATTCTCAGAAGTATAGCTTCTAAGAGTCCACAAACTATAGGTGAGAAAAATATGGTATCGTTGAATAAGAAAGGTATACAAGAAAACGGAAGAAAACAAGACAAAAAATGTCTAAACACCAGCAAAGTATTTTTAATGCAGTCTATAAACACATCGAAGTATTTTAATGCATTCTATAAACGCATTATTGCTCACAAGGCCATTCCCAAAGAATTCCGTCGGCATTTTCCTTACTAGTTCTGGACAGGGAGTAAAATAAACCTTGCCACAATAGCAGCGGCAGATAAGGAAGCTTGACAGAACCAGAAACACAGAAAAGATCATCGCTATTGAAAGAGTTCTGCAGACTTACCTATTTCACAGAGCGATTCGAAAGGGGACCAGAGGAAAGGATTTAAACTAAGGCTCTTTTGGTAACATTCTGATCCTTTGGCAAGCCGGTCTGTCTTGCTGCAAAAAGAATGTGAACAGTTTCTAAGAGACATAACAGCACTTTTGTTCGAGAGCTTCCCAGAAGAGGAATTGAAAACCAAAACCACGTTGTTGAGAGGCACGGCAGCATCCCTCCGTTTTGCAAGTCTCACAGTAATATTGAGGCCTTTTGAAGTTATTTGACATATTTAGACACAGATGAAAGCTGTTCAGATACAGGCCTCAAAAAAGTTACATAAGCACGAGCATAGCTTGAGAATTTGTTTTAGAAAGATGCTGGTTTTTTACAACAGCTTTTCTTTTTTTGTGAAGAGCAACCTGATTGTGAGGCTTCCAGCCATTTTAAATATCTGTGGATAATATTTTTGCATATAAATTAAGGGCTAAACAGAACACCTAAGTATCTGCTGACAAAGATAAGTTTCTTCTGGAATTTTTATTTTGAGAACAGATACACTGGGGAAGAATCCAAGAGCCCCACAATCTCTTCACATTTACTGACACCTTTCTTGTATTTAGGCAAAAGCAAAATAGTTAAATTAGTGAAGTTATTCTGACTGGCAGTCCTCAAAACTTTCCTTTGCAGGTTATAGTTATACCTCTGGAAAACAGAGACAGAGCTGACAGCACTGACAAACAGGCCTTGAGAGTCTCTCTTAGGGAAGAATACAGAACAAACCCAACGGTATTAAAAAAAAAAAAGGGACTTTTGGATGGCACACTTAACCTGGAGAAAAGGAATTTGTGTGTTCTGCCAGTCAGAAGCTCTGGGTGAAATTTTGCAGGTTATAAACCCAGAGACAGGAGAACCCCGCGGTGACTAAATATTTGACTAAAATTTGGCTTGGTCAAATAAAACACCCCAACTTTTACTAGATAAAATAAAAAAGCAACATTACCAGTAGACATGTCCCAGTAAGGAGAGCGTAAAGCATGCAGAGTCACCAAACTCCATAACAATGTCATCATGGCTTTTCTGTTTATTCAACACTCCACCAGATAAGATCTGCTCTCCTTCTGCAAGCCTTTTTAAAAAACAAGAGGTTTAAAGGGGTTACAAGGCTCACAGTATTGGTAGTCCAGTGTTTTCACTCTGCTGCAAACAGAAACAGAAACCCACTGTCAGGGCTCACGAGTTCCAAACCACGTACAAACTAGTTCCTGAAAATGAATTTGAAATCAGTGATGGATTCCTCAAGCACCATGGAGCTCTGCAGCACCCTGAAGCCAAACTTCTCTACTGGGAGGGAAGGAGAAACAAAACAAACCCCAAACCCCACACCCCTCCAAAACCAGAAACACAAGATACAACATGACTTTTCCAGAAGTGATGAATCTTAGGTAGAATACCAACAAGAAAATCTTCAAGACACTTGATTTCACCTAGTAACAAGCTAAAAGAATGCTTAGTTTGGCTGTTTCCCAGCTAAGAAATACAATCTGTAAGGCTCCACACTCTCAGTTAAGGTCCAGTGTTGGGATACGGCACAGATTTTGGATTTTAATGCCTAGCTTTCTTGCAGGAGGGGCTCAAGAAGAGAACGCAGGCTCTGTTTGCATTTATTCCACCTGCAGTGAGCAGCACTGCTCACATGGAACGGGCCACTCACTAGGCTTGAAATGACTTTATACAACTTCTGGGGATGGGACGTGTTCTTCTGGCATTTGAGACCGACACCTGCACAAACAAATCATCTCTTCTTGCCACCACTTGAAATTACACTTGTGGGTAGATGCTTCTACCAGTATAGACCATTGCCAGAAGAAAATAAGGTACGTCCCTATAAAAGAGCTCATGTAGCTGTAACAGCAATGACAGTTAAATTTAACAAATTCTAAAGAATACATTTAAGAAATCCTACCCAACTGAAATCAGCTCAGAAGCTGACGTCCTACATGCACACGCCAAACTTTGTAAAAGCAAGGGAGGGACCGATCAGCTTCACATTTTTTTCCACTGGGACCTTTCCAAGTAGAGCATTAACATGATTTCCCTGTCAACAGAAGATGCAAAGAAACCCGCATCCTAATAGCTCCAAGGGTATTTCTTTTGACACTTGTAACACAAGTCAAGATATCCCCGCTACTCTAAAGACAAAGGACTAAAGAGTATTAAAGGCTAAGGAGCTTCCCCCGTGCCATGAGACATACATGTTGGTTGTGTGTTGTGAGCAGGGTCATAAATCCTGCAAAATAATCACATCATGCTGTGTAAAACTCCAAACAGCACATTACCCATTCTAAAGAAATTAAACTTTTTTATTGGTCATTGAAAGAGGGTCATTAAAAGCCACAATACAACCACAGGCTGTTTTGTAGAGACACATTTGAGTTCCTGTAAAGGATGCTCATAGTATTTAAAGTTTTTTCAATCAAGTTTTTGCCTTTCTTGGTGCCTCATCCTCTCCATTTTGCACCTCAGCCAGACGTTCTTTCCTACATCTGAGCTGAAGGGTCTACATCACAGTGAAATCCCCTCATTAACAAACTCTCAGGGCATCAGGGCCTGTAGCTCGAGAAATTCCATTATACACTCTTGCTGTTAGACTCCAGAAAACCAGCAAGATGCCTTCACACCACCGTGTTCCCGCTAAGGTTAGTCTTGCTGTTGAATACAGCATTCTTGGATGAGGTTCAAGGTGGGTTTTCTTGGGGGCTTTTACAGATTTCTGTCTGCCATCTTTTCCCTCACCCCCTCCGTTAGCAGTAACTGGGTAAGAGGAGCAAGCTCACTGCTCGAGGGAAGTGGCCCATCCATTAAATTCATACTGGAAACACTTTATTTCATTAAGTATCAGAGAAACACAAAAACGAAACAAACACTTCCCAGAGTGATCTCAGCATCACAGAATGGTAGAGGTTGGAAGGGCCCTCTGGAGATCACCTCATCCAACCCCCTGCTCCAGCAGCTCACCCAGAGCAGGGGGCCCAGGATCACATCCAGGCGCCTTTGGAATCTCTCCAGACAAGGAGACTCCACAACCTCTCTGGGCAGCCTGGGCCAGGCTCCCACACCCTCACACC
>JAVSBS010025652.1:0-23266 GCA_033124195.1 Coracias cyanogaster
TGCTAGGAGAAAGGTTGGACTTGATGACCCTGGAGGTCCTTTCCAACCATAATGATTCTGTGATTCTGTGAAAGGCAGTAGTGAATCCAGGTTATTTCTTTTTCAAGGATTAGGGAACTGGCTTCCAAACCTTTTCCTGATTTCTGCCATTGGACAGGAAGGGAGGTTGGATGTTCTTGCGTGTGCATTAGCCACATGGTCTATGTACTATTTTGAAATGATTTGCGTATTATGTCAGTACATGCATCACAGTTTGAGAACTCCAGGTCAGCGTGCTGAGGCACTAGTTCAGTTTCTCAGGGGTTCAGATGCTGTCCTGGGTAGCAAAAAAAAAAAAGGTGACCTAAGTGCATCTGTGGGACACCAAGTGTGTACAGGTAACTTAGAAGTTACTTTGACAGTCTTCTTTCTGCTACACTTCTGAAATAGAGAATTTTATACTTGGTTATGTCAAGAGGAAAGAACTTTAAAAAAAAAGGCATGTAAAAGGAAAAATATATTAGCACTTGGGTTTTTTTTGCTTTTGGTAATTTTATGTTTGCTGAAAGTTTGGAGCCTGATAGCTAAATACCCATTACAAATCAAAGACTCTGGTCTCTTTGTGTGTGAATTTTTACTTATTGCAATTTTAAACTTGTATGGTAATGATACTGGTGAAAGCTGGTGGATAGCTTCCTAAGAAGAAATTAGGGCCAAAGTTAACATTTCCAGTGTGTTGTTCCCCTGAAGGTAGCACTCTGCACAGCCTTGCATCCACTCACGTGCTCATTTGTTGCGTGAGAAGTTCCTCTGCTTTGAGTACTGCTCAGGAATTACTCGGAAGCCAAAAAGTTACTGCAATGAGGTTTCCCCATCTATTGAATCATAATTAGTCATAGAGTAATGAAGTAAGTGACATTTGCTCTGATCTTTTCACAGCAAATGCTACTATCAGTGTTACACTGAAAAGGAAATAGGAGAGGGATGATATGGGAAAGAGTGAAGCCAGCTTGTATTTATGGTCGTTCCTCTTAATTTCCCTTGTCTGTCACATGGTGACATTTTTGTGTATGCATATCAAAAGAGGTGAAGCTTGGTAACCTGTTTGAAATGTGTTTTCTGGCATTTAAGTGATTTATGGTTAGCTGAAAGAATTTTCAGATTTTCTTTATTAATATGGTTTTCTACTTACTTTGTCAAGCTGATCAATAGTTATATTTTCTGTTATTTTGTTGATCAAGATTTCACTATATGCCCAAGTTGGAGAATCAGAATATGACTTAATTTTACTACTTTCACCCTGTTAACACTTGAGGTTCATTGTGATTGGTTGTGAAAAAAGAAGAAAAGCAGTGATTTGAACTAAAATCATTGTGTTGCTTATCCAAGAACAAAATATCTTTCTATCTAATGTATTGTATATCTACACCACTTGTAGTTGAGACATCAAATGCTGTGATATCTGGAGTTTATGCCTTAACAGATGTGTTAATGTATGCGTTTATGTGAATATACATGTATCTATATATACATGTGTATGTGGACATATATATACAAAGGCCATCACACTACCAAAACCAGAGATTATAGCTAATTCAGTAGTTCAAATGCCAAATAATTACAATTAAAAATTTCACAATGTAAGAAGGAATAATTCTAAATTTTAATGACCTTAGAAGAGTGCGATAAATCTAAAATCTAGAAGGGTCATGTTCACTGCAACCAGTAACATGGGTATTTTTTCATGTCTGTATGCAAAAAGGATTAAATTCGATCCCTCTGCACAGATGAATATTTAATACATAGATTAATCTATAATTTAGAAAAAGACTGTAATATGAGGAAGAGCGTAGCAGGACACTCGAATAGCCAGTCTCAAATTCCTGATTCTTCTTTGAGATCTGAAGTTAGGAAAGTAAAGAAATAACTACTGTTCTTCCAATTTGGATGATAAATATGGAATAGGTAAACCATAGTAGTAGTTCAGAAGGTAACTTTACACCATGTAGCAAGAGAGTAATAAAGTTGTGATCACTCCATAAACATCATAAAGACTTGGAAAGTGATAGTTAGTGCTCTTTCTTCAAGACAATATTCTGGAAAACTTATCTGCTATTTTATGAAGTGGCTATCTAAAATATGTACCTGGGAAATTCAGTCATGTATAAGAAAAAGATCAAAATCTCATCTTTTCCTGAAAATAAGGGGAAGGGGGAGGAGACATGTATGCCCTGTCAAGGGGTTTTGTAGTTAGGTGTGTTAAGATAAACAAAATCAGACCTACTATTTCAAGATCAACTTTGTCTTAAATAGGAAGAACAGCAAACATGGATTGTGTGAGTAAAAGAGAATTAAAGCTTCTTCATCCTTATTTGCAATCAAGGTGACATCAGAATACTCAGGAATGTTCTCATGTGGAGACTCTGAAGCTCATACCCACATTATTATCCATGCAGCTGAAATACAAAGAATTTATGGTAATTTATTCTCTCTGCTGGTTTTCATTACAAGCGTTTTTTTTCTTGGTAAGCTTTTCCTGCAAAAGGGAATAGTGTTCCTGTAAATGTAGGTTTTGTGACACAAATCCATGGGGACTGGCTGTCTGATTTGGAGTTGCTAATGGATTTGGCATATTACTGGAGCATTTGCTCATCTAATACCACCTCCTTCAATCGTGAACTACATTAAGGTTTTATTCTTGGCCTCCTTCTCTTCAGCTGCTCCTATTGTGGTGTTTGTGCCAATGAGCACGTCCAAATCTATTTCTCTGTTTCTGATCTTACTGGTTAGATTTGATTTTGAAAGCTTTCTGTGTGGCTTTTCAAAGTTTGGAGAATCAAAATTGTAGATGAAAATGCTGGAAATCTGAATCCGTACTGCATTCCAGCCCCACATATCAGATGTAGGAAGAAAGAGATTATGTGCTGAATCCTTTTAGTAAGGAAAAGCTGTCAAGGGTCTGATTGTGAAGCTTTTCAAATACTCCACAGATATTATGCGATGGTTATATTATATATGGAGCTGGAGCTCCTCCATATTTCATCAGCAGCGTGGCTATGGTACTACCAAGGACGCTGGCTCATCTGAACCACTACTTTTGGGAGGAAATGATGAAACATGGTGTAATGAGATGGGGGTCACTGGGCTGCTTTGGGAATGAGCTCTCTGCACTGCCTAAGCCTCCTCTGTACCGATGGAGCAGGACTCCTGGGAAGCCACTGGAGCATCCCCACTTTTCTCCATTTCCCGACATAGGTGTTGTGCATGCTGGGGTGGCTGTCCTCCTTGTGATGGTTTTAGTTGTATGGGAGTATGCCCAGGTAGACTGGTCATCTCCAATGTAAAGGCTTGCTTTGATGGTTTAGCTACATGTAGCTGCTGACTGCAGGCGCTATTTGTTTCATGGTTGACAAATCCTAGGTTTTTTTCAGGATTTTAATTTTTCCCCTGGGATGGTATTGGCGAGGGACCTGTAGACAAAATCAGAACCCTGTTAAATTTACCTGTTGCCTATGGAATAGCATCTTCCTATAGAAATCCTCATGATTTAGATATTACTGTGTTTTAAGCAAAAACAGTAGTCCATGTGAAAAGGACAATAAGGCCCAAAGTAATTCAATACTTATATGATCAGTAGTTGTTTTTCCTGCATTTGGTTTTTAGATTCAGCTGCCTCTTACATGTCTCTCAACAACTTTATGTCCGTAGCATTTTTTGCCAAAGATGCTGTGCTAAGAAGGGGTTAAAGAGGAGAGTCCGGCTCAGCTGGCCCTGCTCTTTGACCCCAACACTGCCCCTCATTAGTGAGGCTCAGAAATAGATCTGAGGAGAATGAAATTTTGCAGATGACACGAAATTAAGTGGGAGTATCGCTCTGCTTGAGTGTAAAAAAGGCTTTGCAGCGGGATCAGGACAGGCTGGATCAATGGGCTGAGGTCAGTTGTGTGAGGTTAAACAAAGCCAAGTGCCGGGTCCTGCACTTTGGTCACAACAACCGGCAATGCTACAGGCTTGAGGAAGAGTGGCTGGAGAGCTGCCTGGTGGAAAAGGACCTGGGGGTGTTGGTGGACAGCTGGCTGAACATGAGCCAGCAGTGTGCCCAGGTGGCCAAGAAGGCTAACAGCATCCTGGCCTGCATCAGAAATGGTGTGACCAGCAGGAGTAGGGAGGTGATCGTGCCCCTGTACTCGGCACTTGTGAACCGAGGTTGTTTAGTCTAGAGAAGAGGAGACTGAGAGGAGATCTTACTGCTCTCTACGACTACCTAAAAGGAGGTTGTAGCGAGGCTGGTGTTGGTATCTTCTCCCAAATTACTAATGATAGGACAAGAGGAAGTGGCCTCAAGTTGCATCGGGGGGGCTTAGATTAGATATTGGGAAGAAATTCTTTACTGAGAGAGTGGTTAGAGACTGGAACAGACTGCCCAGGGAGGTGGTGGAGTCACCATCCCTGGAGGTGTTTAAAAAATGAGTGGATGTAGCACTGGAGGCTGTGGTCTAGTGGTTAGGGAGATTTTGGGATGAAGGTTGGACTTGATGATCCTGTAGGTCCTTTCCAACCATAATGATTCTGTGATTCTATGATACTATGAAAAGCTGAAGAACACTGTCCCACTGGGAGCTCAGGAACCTGTAGCTGGATGTGGAAACTTGGTATGGGATGGCTTGTGAGAAAGACAGGTGAAAGCAAAGCCTGGTGGGATGAAATCTCTTATCTAAAAGGAAGCTCAAACTTTTCTGTGATAACTTGACTGGCTGGCAAGTAAATTTTGCCAGTGCAAAAATTTGCTGATTACCATGCTGGAAAACTTAGGATGGAGTGACAGGACAAGCCATATGATATTTGTGAGAATAAAGTATATTCTCACACCATTGTGAGAATAAAGTATCACCTGACATAAGATGTAATATTGGTGCAGAGAGAGTAAGCAGAAATTTTCCTTAAACTGCAGAGGCACCAAAAGTAGCTGAAAAATACAGTAAAGAAACAGCTCTTGCAGCATTGCAAATAATAGCTGAGGATGTGGGTGTAATAGCTTTGTATAGATCCTCTTCAGGAGATGCTCAAGCGTCATGTAAAACCACAACAAATAAACATAAATGAGCTCCTGCATCTCCAGAAGGAAAGCTGTGTCAGGGAAGCTAGTTTGATACTAGAAGCCAAATACTAGGAATTTCAGAAAATCTATTTTTCTGAGACATTTCTGGAGAAGTTGACTGAAAGATTTGGGTCCAGAAATATGGAAAAAAATATGGACTAAATGTGTGAAACAGTTCCTATTAGATCCTCTGGTCGAAGTCTTGATCTGGACCCAGACTGACTGAAACAGGAGAAAAAGCAGTGGCGTTTCAGAGGTCAGAAGGGTCAGATAAGATTTGGAAAGGATTTTGAATCAGTGATTCTCACCTGAAACAGAGCTGATCTTCATTAATGGGTTGACTGGAGAACCGTATATTATCTGCAGTGGAGATAGACTGGGGGTCAAGCAGCTACCCAACAGCTGATGTTGGGAGAACATTTCTGCAGCTCTTGTCAAATCTGTTGCACTCAGGATAGGTGAAAACTCATAGCATGGTGTTTCGAAGAGTGCTAATTGGCTGACTCTTTCTCTGGATGATCCCTAGATCCTTTCCAGCTGTAATGCTACAGGAGCAGTATAATGTAGACGTGATGGTTCCTCACATAGCCTTAGCTGGAGAAATGCATCGGCTTTTGTCTAGCATTCAGTAATGTGAATTCCTTAAATGATCCTTGGTCACTTAAACACCTTACCCTAAGGCCATTGTCCCAAGGACTAGAAGTCCTTGAGCTTTAAAAGCCTTTCTGTTCTCTAGCATGTTATATTATTAAAGGTCACAGCTATATCTGGTTGTAATTTATCAAGGCTTAATAAACTATTAGTGGATATTTTAACAAGTTGATAATACATAGTTATATTGATCAAGAGTCAGGAAGTTTCTTTATAACAATGACCTATAATGCTTTAAAACATTATTTTACTGAGGTGGCAGGTATCTGTCAACTAGTTGTACTACTTGGCTGTTTTAGAAACTTAGTTAAAATATTAACTACTTGAGAAATGTTGGCCCTAATTTAATTTCTGCATTTATACTCTGGCAAATGATGGCTCACTCCAACCATTTCTCAAGTAATCATCTTAATACCACTGTAGTACCATATTCTCAGGGGTGGAAGACACTGTAAAGCAAAATGCAGGCTATTCACACTGCTGCTGCCTAGCTGGGGAAATTTTTTTATATCTATATACTTATATAGTTACATCTGTATAAATATATTTTTTACTGTATACAAATCAGATGCCTTTCTGATAGAACTCTTAAACTGTCAGTCTTCAAACCTTAGCAGTTACACTGTCTCGTATGTTTTTATTCAGAACATCTTCTGGCACTTTTAGATAGCTATATTTTGGATGGTTGATATTTTTACAAGGCTGTAGTTTGGGCTACCATTGTGAATTGGTAGTCATCGCTTTATGCATTGAATTTTTACAGAGTTCATCCTTCAGTTATGACGAGGTTTTTCACTGAAGTCGTATATTTTTGACTGAAACTCTCTGATTATAGAAGATATTTTTTTTTAACAGATCCATAGCAGTATTTGTAATGTTCTATCAAGCTGACTGTATTTTCTCTTCAAACTTGGTTTTACAGATCCCTTAGAAAAAAAAATAGTTTTAATCAGTGTTACATCCTGTAATGTTTGGGGGTTTTTTTCTCGTTTTCAACTGATATTCTTATTTTTGCGGAAAATGAAAGATGTTATGAGTGGAGAGTGGTGAGGGAATCATGGGGGTTTAACTTTGCGAACGTTTGTTCTCATATCAACAGTAGAGAATTTTAACTCTTTGTTTTGAGCGAGGAATGATTAAGAGGGTGGTGGCAATATTCCATTCCAATCATGAACAAGAGTATTCTGCTTTACCTGGTTATGTGGCATCAGGACTGCTGCACATCACTCCAGGTCAGTCATTTGACAGAGAGCTGCTGGGATTTTGCTAGCTCTTTTCTGTGTCTGAGATCATCTCTGGTGTAAGAGTTTTTTTGGAAATTACCTGCTCCTTTGTCGCTCAAGGGAACCTCTTCAGGGTAAAATGTGTCCTGTAACTGATTTTTCAAACCATAAAGTAATGTAATTGCAATAATTAATTTAAAATAAGAGTTTTCTTTATTTTTTATGTAGATGGCAGCATCTACAGAGGCCAGCATTTTATCTCCTAGTTTGCCCCATAGACGATAACTCAAGTTAGCAGATATTATTTTTATAGTGTAAAAGTGGTTGATATTGATCCCTTAAGACAGTTGTGGTTATGTATTAAAGAAGTTAAAAGGTAACAGCTTCTGTGTACACACTGCATAGTCATTTCTTCTGTATAGTTGTTTTCTCCCTTCTCAAAACAAGCCTGACTTAAAGAGCAGGACTGGTTCCAATTTGCATATGCAAGCTGTGAAGACTTGTGTTTTGGACAAAATACAAGCAAAACATGTTTAACAGCTGTGGTCTGGCCAAGTTCCCACTTTATCCTCAGCAGTTCCCATGCACTCCAAGTGACTTTCCTATCTCTTTTCATTCTTTCTCTAGGGATATTAAACAAATATATGGATACAACCCCAGGTTAGGGTAGAAACATTATCATGTTTTGTGGTAGTTTCCTTTTGAGCGGAGTTGCCATGATTTCACCTCAGGACTTAAATGTGAAGCTTCTGCTCTTTAGTCCCCATCTACTGTCTGCGGGGCTTTGTGGATTTACACCACCACAAGAAACAAACACCATGAGGATGAATCTGATGGGGATGGGCAGAGCATCATGTTGCTTGACCACACTTCTTGCTTAATGTTTTGGGAGCCAAGGAAAGGTAAATAACCCCTGACCTTGACTCTGGGTCCTGACATGGATTTAAATAAGCAAACAAGCTTTCCAGAAGCAGCTGTAAGGAGAGGGACATTGAGTAAGAGATGTTAACTGAGAAGATGTCGCTATGTCCAGACTTGTGTCTCTATACAAATGCATCTTTGCCATTGAATATGGCTTTGACCTCCTTTAAGTTGCTTCTTTTCACTTAGTTGCTTCTCACTAGATATCTTATTTCTGGAATATAAATTGTTTCAGGAATTAAAGTCTTGCTGCAGTTGGGAACAGCCATCCAATATCCACACATCACCTGGTATAAAATAAGGTCATTTTCACACATATGCCAAATAATTCATGTTACGTATAGAAATATCAAAGTTCCATGTTGGCATATATCATTCAAAAGAATGATATTTCAAGTTGCATCTTTTCTGAGGCAGATGGTAGGCCTAAAGTCATGTTTTGAACTATTAATGCGATGCTATTTTCCCAAATGCATCATTGAATGCTGGTATGGATTTCCAGTGCTTTTGGTCAAATTGTGATATAACTGGACAGTTCTATTAAGGAATCAAGTAATTGATAGTAGCTTTACTTTCCTGGGGGTATATGCAGTTGTCCTTGTGTCACCCCAAAACTTTGAACTATGCATTTCATTTATTTTCTGGCTCCTAACTCTGCTCAGTGCACAGTTCCTACCATATCCTAACATTGTGAATTTTTTCTTGTGTAGCGTTACTTGTAGTAAGCCACGAGTCCAAAGAATAGTGACTACAACTAACAAATTGCTGCAATAATCTTTTTAAGGACAGATAAAAAAAGAGACATAAGTGGAGATTAGGATGACAGGAAAGATACACTGCATTAAATTACACCATGTTAATAGTTTCACCATTTCTAAACATACCCATAGGCATCTGTATCAGCTAAATGGAGCAGTGCTACAGTTCAGTTCTCTTCCCTTTGTACCTGTCACTTTGTTGTAGTGCTATGATGGCTTCTCTCCATTCGTCCATTTGTCTTGATTTTTTAAATATATTGACAATGTGCAGCAAGCTCCTTCTTCAAAGTACAGAGCTCTTATTTTTTCTAGTTTTGAAGTAAGCTCAGCTTTTTTATAAGATCTGATCCATTCTATACAGAAGGAAAACATGTATGATGAATTCTTCCTAAAGATGTAACTTCTCAATTGAAACACTTAAATGTAGTACTGTAAACCGAGGACTCATTTCAGAGAAATAGCAATAAATGAAAGCAATTGAAAAATAATGCCGAATGTATCTGCATTTTGTGTAGGTTTATAAATAACTTCATAAAAAGTAGCAATCGTTTAGTATTTTAGAACCTGCAAATCTAGTTTCTTGGTGGAAAAATCCTGATGCTACGTATGCTATTCCACTTTCTTCATCTGCACATTAAAATATGTATTTTCACTTTGGATTGTATAGAAAACCTTTTCATAGAATTAAAGTTAAATTAAGTGTGACAGTTGATCATGATTAATCACCAGTTATCTGCTGAAGTAGTTTTGTCTTAGTGTTGAAAAATAGAATTCTACAAGAAATTATGCATAGTGCGAAACATAACCATATTTTTATAAAATCTGAAAGATGGGAAGCATGTATGTTAATGGATGCCTGTGTATTTTATTTGGAGGTTACAGTGACCTTTCTTTTGTTACCTTAAAGAAAGGTAGTGAGGCAGAGGGAGAATCATAGAAGAATTTTGATTGAAAGGCAAGTCAGTCTGCCCAGGAAGCACCATGTCTGTGAGACTTTTCCTGGCCTCCCTTGGCCTTCATTGCTTGATGTAGATACCAAGGCTAAAGGGAAAATATCAAGCTGGATGCAGGTGTAGTTTGATACAGTCCTCTATGAAAGGAACTGTTGTGTGTTTCTGAACATCCTGAGAGCTATAAAACTTGTTAAAGGCAAAATGAGGCCCAAGAGCCATGAAAGAACCTTGGAAAACTTATTTTATGCCCCCTGAGATTTAGCTTCAGAATGAACAATGTAGTAGGTGAAGTACTAAGTGGATTAGTCTTTCTACCAGCCTGGATCTTGACATAGGAGTTGACTTTGGAATACCTTCCCTACTTCTGTGACTCCTAAGTTTGAAAGGACTTAATAAAACACATACAGATTTTGACTCTTTCTGTACGTGCAGAAGTAGTGCTTGGACCAAGTTAGGTACAGCATTCATTTATAAAATTGTGACATTTTACACAAGAATTTTTACTCTGTCACAAATGGGTTATACAAGGTGTTAAGGCAAAGTCTAATTGGGGGTTAAATAATTCCCAGCCTTACAAAAAAGTTAAATTCCTCAGGATGAGGAAAGGTTTCAAAGATGGAGATGAAAGATTTCAAGCAAGATCACATTCTGTTTTATAGTTGGTTCTTAATGAGTTTTACTTCTAAGTCTGTTTTAATTATCTTCTGTGTATTTGTATGAACCATCCAGTATGTTTTCATGTCTTAATTCTTTCAAAAGTTATTTTGATATTAATAATTTTACCTGAATTTTGTGCACACTAATTAATCTTGTAGAGTTTGATTCTCCAAGTAATCTGCATAAGTATTTGATAAAACACACTCCAGTGAAAATACTGCTGTAGCTTGCATCTTAATTTAAATAGTAAAACTGATTGGGAAAAAATCAGATTAAAATGAGTATTACGAATGTTATTTTTAAAGGATAAATTTCAGATTTGGGTTTTGGTTTTAGGGGGGTGGGTTTGGGTTTTTCTTTTTTGTTTTTATTTTGTGGGTTTAGTGGGGTTTTTTGTATTAAAAAAGACAACAACAACATTTTGCTGCTACTCTCACTTTGTTTCGTCATAATTATGGTGATAGTGTGACTCAGATAACTGTTAACAACTGTGAAATGCAGGTCATTATGGAGATTAGGCTGACAGACGGTTGCATCATTATTTCCTGTCAATCTTATGTGCTTGGCAAATTATGAAGCACTGCAAGAGATGTAGCTGTATGATTTAATATTTCCTGAAGACTTCTCAAGGATATTGTAATAAGCTAAAACAAACATTTCTAATGCTGCGGTAGGGTTCTCAATTGGATAGAATATGTAACCATACAACCGTAGATTTCCATCTCCAGAAATGATGAATGATAGTGGTTGGAGTCATTCTCATGCAAATGTAATTACTGGCAGGAAAAAGAAACACTTCATTATGCATTCTGCTTTTGTCTTTTTGGTGGCTTTGCAGCCTTATGCTTATACAGTACTATGACCGTCTTTTCTATTTGTTAAAAACCTGTATACAATATTTATGTGGATATTAAGACAGTGAACGTATAATTGTAGGTCAGACATTTGGATGGAGACACACACACATACAAACACACATACGATGTGTGCATACATTCTGCTTTGTGTTCCTGCATATCCTGAGAGATATGAAACTTGTTTAAAGCAAAGTCAGTCCCAAGAGAATCAAACTACAGTGAAAGAACCTTGAAAAACGTATTTTGCCACACCTGTTTTACTCTGAGTTGCTGTTGCAGAAGCATGTGCTGAGCATTAGACCAGCATTTGATGTATGTGAAGCATCTTGCTTGTCAACCCTTACAAATCAGGCATTACCCCAACTTCAGGTTCCTACAGGAGAAAACATCCTCATGTATACAGATTATAGCAAGATTTGGCAAAAGCATTTAGTTTGCTGTTAGGGGCTTCTGCAGGTCATCCTTCAGCTTGCAAATATTCTGTATTTTTAGTATTTCCTACTTTCTTGAAGCAAATTCCTTTTTAAACTAATAGTAAGACTTTTACTGTATGTTTTGTGAATTTAGGTTTTCAAAACCTTCTTCTCAAAAGAGCTAGTTTCACACTTGTGTCTCCTGTGCAAAACTTGAGGAGGCTAGAAGTGTTGCACATCTGATGCTTTTTTGTTTTTATTTGAGATTGACAGTTCTTTGAATGCCCAAAAAAAAAAAAAAAAAAGCAAGCCTTAGCCTGTCCTCTTTTTTTTAATAGTGTTGTGTGGTTTCTTCATCTATTGCCTTTTCAAGTCCTGTATAAGAATCTTCATAATTTTTCTGGTGACTCAGATGTCTTTAAAAGTTGTCTTCCAGAGAGGAAGCTTATTTGCAAGAGCTATAGACCTTTGAGCTTGTGTTCTGGCTCTAATTCTTTTTTTAGTGCAACACCATGGAAATTATAGTGCTAAAGAAAACAGCAGTTACAAATCTTTTTCCATATTCTTTAGTGTTTTTCATTAATAAATTCATTTTAACAGGCTTTGGGTATTTACCAGTTTTGACGATATGGCCCATCTCTAAGCACATGCTTGAGAGAATAACTTGAGACATCTTTCCCCTGCATATAAAATAATTTGGACTAATAAATGTAATGTTAGAAATCCATAGCATGTGTAAGATTTAGACATGTAACTGCTATTGCTTAGCAGCTCTACATCTAAAATTTGTGAGCAGTTTCTTAAAAAGTCTCTTTCTGAAGGAACTACTCAATCAAATATGACAAACGCTAGAGGAAAATTCTTAAACCATAAATACTTCTTTTAACAAGAAGTGCTTGAAAGTTGACAGGTGGAATCTAATAGTGTTTTTCACTGAGATTTAGAAACGTTAAGTTCTCTTGGGTCTGCAGGAATATGGTATTTTCCACCCCAGCTCTAGAGTCCATGTATTCCTGTTCTGAAGGCACATGCCTATACTCTTTCTTAAAAAACAGGTGGAACGGGGAATGGAAGAAGTCACTCTTTCTTTGATAATTTCTCTTGTGTGCCCTGTATGATTCATAGTCTATTTTGCCAGTATGTGAGGACTTAGGTACAACACTTTAATGGTAGAGGATTCAAGCCTATACCTTCAACCTCCACATCATGAAAGAAGACCCTGAGCCACACCATTGCAAGCTTGGCTGCATTAGTACATGCTATTTTTCTTGTCATGGTACGCAGGGGAGGCATTTGCACTGGTAAATACTGGACAAAGGTGCGAGAAAATAGAAGTTGTACCCCTGCAGCTTACAGAAACTTGCCTTCCTGAGGAAGGGGCTTCTTGGCATCTCCTTCTGGGACTATTTCACTGTTTGGCATGAAAGAGATTGCAGATAAAACCAAATATATGCCCTGTCTTCTGAAACACTACTCTAACAGTGGGTCGTGTTTCCTCTAGCATGTAGTTTGTCCAAAGACTTTTTTTTTTTTCTTAAAAACCTTTAAGATCTGCTTTAATTAAATTAAATTTCCTGGAAGGAAAAAAAATAATCTCTGACTAAACCAAAATATATGGTAGACTTATTTAGACAGAGGGATGCCTCCTTTCTGAGTTCTGATCAAATGCTTCCACCTGCTTCCTTTTACATATCACGGACCTCACTTGACATGGAAATTATGGCTTGCTCTCTCTATGGAAGTGTGTCATGCTTTCAGAGGCTGGTGGCAGCTGAGCAAGGTTTTTTAGGGTCACATTATGGGAGCCTGGAGACCTAAAGGCCATTATGAAGTCACAGTGTAGGTACCCAGCATCAATGTTGCATCTATCCCTTAGACTGTTTTGTATCTTGTTGCTGATATTTCATAGTCTGTGGTGCAATAAAACCAAATGTGGTTTCCATTGGCATTTGTCTTTATAAAATATGGCAGATGCAAACTCCATCTCTCAAAGTTTTGAAGTTTGTTGTTGTTTTTCTTCCTCTCAAATGTTGTGTGGAGATTTAGCTGCCAACATTCAGCTGTCTCAGATAAGGTATGATGGAAGTTGTATTTTTGCCGATTTAAGAATCCCTGCAAGGTATTTCTGGGTCTATATTTGCATAATGAAGCATAGAGGTATTTCTGTGGAATGTTTTTGGAAGAATTTTGCTGTAATATATTACAGTTAATATTTATATACTGAATTTACACCTCCCTCTCCAACTCAGGATAGCATTTCAGTACACAAAACTTGACTTTATAGGCTTGCTTAGATCTCACTGTCTTGGTATGTTTGAGTGCTATTCTGAATTATGAGATTGCTCAACTAGTTTCTGTGGAAATATTATCTATGTTGGTTTCATTTTATGTTTTTAAACCTCATTGCTCTCTAATATATTTAAATTTTGGACACTTAAGTTATGATTAGGCAGTGGTAATTTTCACCATGATGTGTTTTATTAATGCAAAATAATTTAAAGAGAGGACAAACTCAAATGTTCTGCATCAGAAAAAAGTAGTATTAAATGATGTACCCCAACAGTCAGAACTTTCCAATGTATGTGTTCCTGGGTGCGAAATTGTCTCCTTGACCTCTTAGTATCCACAAACAGACAGAACAGTCAAAGACTGTTAGAACAGTCTTCAGAGTATTATTGGAACAGCAGCAGGATGCTTTTCCCCACTGTAAGTGGGTTAACATAGGAGTCACAGAATCCAATATGTATGTCACCTGGCTTTCTATTATTAATGCAGAACCATCTACCATATGTACATTTCTGACCATGACTGTAATACCTGATAGGAATAATGTCAAAATACTGGGATATGCTCAAATCCAGTGAAAAGAAGAGGAAATATGTGTGCTTTATGCATGTATTGATTAAATACATTGTATTTTCTTTTAATTGAAAAAAAAAATCAGCTATCAGTTTTCATTGGCAGCAGTGATGAATCAACAAAAGTGAAATTATGTTTTCTAAGGAAAAGTAGTACTTTTACACTTCTCAGAGTTAGCAACTGTCCTTATTGTTGGGTATAAAATAATATCTCAATTTCCAAAAGTATTAATCAACCTATTCTTATGCAGCATTGAGTACTCGCAGCTCATTTTATGGGGCATCACTGATACTTGGCATTTATGGAAAACAATGCCTCCTATGCACATATTAATAGCAGTCATTTCACGTTAGCCATCTGGGTATAACTACAGATGTTGGAAAATACCAACTTATCCAACTATGGCATTTAAATGGTCAGATTGCTGGAAAACAGACATAAGATGACAAAACTAAACCAGCACTCACCCCATCACGTCACCCATGTTAGCATCAGTTACAACATTGTGCTGTCAGATTTGTAGTGGGGTTGCAGGATATGGCCCTTATGTTTGTTGGGGAAAAGAGAAGGTATTCTGTTCCTTTTTCTCTGATAGTTCATATGTCATGTGTGATTTCTTTGTTCCATTTAGGTTTGGAGAGGGATTATATTGCTACTACTGGAAGTGATGCTCTAACATCATTTACAGTTCACTGGAATAATTGTAAGAGTTGTGCAAACTGCTTTGTACCTCTTCTAATTCCCACTGGCTTCATTAGCAACACATTCACTCATACCAGCTGAAAAAGTGATAATTACCTCCAACTTCATGAATAAAGCTGGGAAGATTCTTTTTTGACAAGTCATAAATTTGCTGAGAAGCAGAGTTAGATAGGGATCAGAAGTATTTGCATTTTCAAGGATGGTTATTGCCAGTAGTTTTGACTGAAGAAGAAAGATGATTTCCCCAGATGCTTCAGTGTCTTGTTTCAGCATTTTCAAAATTAGATCCTTACTCTTTTCTTTCAAAATGTTTTGGAGCTTTTTACTTCAAAAAAAAAGTTTTTTTTTCCTTAAAGAAATAATGTTTTAAAAGATTAAATAACTTGAAAATAAAAGGAAGCATTTCATTTTTGATTGAAGATAATGTTCTGAAGATCAAGTATTAGTGTATGATTTTACAACAATATCTGTTTTCTTTAGATTCAAACTCTTCCCCTCACCACTTTTTAAACTTTTTTTGTTTACTTTGAGTGCCCAGATCTGTCGTCAGCCCAGCTCTAATCTACGCTTTGTATGAAAAATCACTTGAAATTTTCCAGCAAAATGCATGTAATTTATGTATCACAATATGTACAGTATCTCCACATAAAGCAGACAATCGCATCAGAATATGTTACAGGAATATTCTGCTTTTCCAAACAGCTGGTTTATGTTAGTAGCTTTACAACCATGTTCTATAAAATTAAGATCTCATTGCTTCCTCCAGTTGCCTGGAGAGAATTGCAAACCAGGAGCTAGTGGTCCCCATCAAAGTTCACATTTTCAGAAGGTATAGACTCAACCTTATGAGATGATCTATTCATTCCCTTTTCGTGCTGCATCACAGGCAGCTGAGCCAGGATGTCTGCAATCATGGGGTTCAGAGAAGTCTCTTGGTCTTTACAGTCTCGCAGTAGATGAGAATCAGTCGCATCCATCATGAATGAAAACTGAGGTAATTGCTCTGATGTGCTGCAAATCAGTCAGTATTCATTTGGTTGAGTAGTAATTCTGAAGGCTGAAATGATCTTATTGAGTATCAGTTTTAATTCTATCCCTTCTGCCCAGAGAGCCTTTGAAAGAAAAGAGAGTGATGGTTTAACTAAGTCTGTGCAATGGCCTGTGAGTGTAACTTCATTGTGGTGTTGAGCGGGTTTTAGATGTGAAGATGCTGAAGAGGATGCTTCCTTCTCTGCCCTGGTTGAAGCTCTTCCTGCCTGTGGGTGGGACCTCAGAGCTTTTATACATAAGGCAGGGGTGGCTTGCCTTGCTTAACCTCTTCACTGTTCCCACTGGAATTACCAGGTTTTATCCAAACTGTTTGATTAGCTCAATGCAATTTCTCTTCTGGCAAGTAGAGGCTGTTGCGTACCTATACAGCTCATGTTACATGCTTCTAACCATGCTATATTAACTTTCCAATAAATAATTTTCTGTTTAACAGCCTCTCTACAGAAAACAGTTCAGATCTCCCCAGGGAACAGGCAAATGAAGCTATTACTGGGTACACTTCAGATATTTTCCTGTCTATTCTGTTTTCTTGTTGTCTCACATAATCTTTTGTGCCTGCATGTGCTTGTCAAGTCAAGTATTCTGCAACTGAGAACACATTAAATCTTTAATTAAAAAAAAAAGCACCATCACATATCAATTAGTTGTCTGCCTAATGACTGTGTGCCAGCCTGAAGTGCTGGGGCCCAAGTTGTGGGCCCCAAGTTGGAGTTGACCTGTGGATGAGTCACAACCTAGCAGAATGTTTTGGTTTTTCTATTGGCTTTGTGTTCCAGAGGCAGAACCTGGCCCACTGATGTCTTTGTGGCTCCACCCTCATCCAGGTGGCCATGGTTTGGATGGTGGATTATATTAACCAGGAGCCAATTAGTTAGAAGAGCTTCCTGTTGGGTGGGGCTTCTGTTGCAGCTGGTTGCATCTTGCTGAGCTCTGTCAGTGCTGTCCTTCCATGAGAAGGGCCACTGAGGGAGCCATCTCTGCCTGTTGTGTCCAGCAGGTGATGCTGGCACCACAGTGGGCAGCAGAAGAGCTGGGCCCACAGGAACCTATGGCAGGATTGTCTGAAAAAAGACTTGTGAGGGGCTGTTGCTGAGTTCAGTGTTGGCCTGTGTGATCAGGCAACTGATGGCAGTGTAGAATGATGATGGCTGAACCAGCACAACAAAGCACTTTTGATAGGTGGGAGCTCATCCAAGCTCAAGATTTCAGAGTATGAGACAGAAATTGCAGCTGTGTGTAACAGGACATTGATGGAAGGCATTTTTTTTAAACATTGTGGCCTGGTGGGGCATGTCCATGTTGACTGCTGACTGAGCTGTCGCAGCCAGCAGCAGATCTGAAGCTAGCAAACAGTTGCCTGAATCTGTGATTAGCTGCAAGCTAACACCATCCTCTAGCAGGACCACTGTGACTGGCAGGGCCTAGTGGCACAGTCCCTATATAAGGGTGGATGAGACTCAGAGATGAGGTCACCTAAGACTGGACCACCAAGTCACCATTGGATCAGCAAGTCGTTGCTGGACTGTGGTGGTGACACTTTCTCTCCTTTTCTATCTGTTCTTCACTTCCACCCTGACTTTTTCCTGTGCAGTACACAGCTACAATGGATTGTCTGAGGCAGGCTTCAGTGTCAGCCTCCAGTGCAGTGGTTATAAGCAACTAGAAGTAAAATGATTTAAAATAGGTTTGGGGGAAAGTGTATTTGAGTTCGTTTCCCAGACATTTTTTGGTGACATCCTAAGATAATTTCATGGAAGCTCCTCATTTCATAGATTACATCAGCTCAACAATTTGATAGAACTGTAGGAAATGAAAGGAAATTGCAGGCTATGCAATTTTCTTGAGACCTTTTACCATTGCTCCAATTCTTTTCCCCCGTATGGCTTCTTTACTGGCAGAAGAACTGGATCTCATATCAGCAGCTGACTCGTAGCTCTTGGCAGAAAGGTTTGCATGGGCATTTGGGAGAACCTGGCAATGAAGTAATGGGTGCAGGTGGCTGAGTTCTCCAGAGGCAGAAACTTCAATGAGCTCCATCTGAAAGTAAGTGCTTTCAAAATACAGAAAAGTGGTGGCAGAGGAAGAGAGGAGAGCGTGTGTGGCTCCATCACTTATCCCTGGACACAGCACTCCTGAGCGAGCTGTCGCGGTGCCAGGGGCAGCTGGAGCACATGCCGGGCTCCACCGAGCCAGGCAGGCCGAGCGGCTGCGGGCTCGCAGCTGGGACAGCGGCCAGGCCTGGCAGCGCTGCCGGAGCCCTGCGGCTTGAGGAGCCTGGAGCCCCGCGCCGCTACTGGGGACTGGGGTCGAGCATCCCGGCTCAGAAAATCCCTTCCAGGGTGGGGAAAGAGTTCAGCATCTGGAACTACTAATAAGCACTGGTTGGTTCCAACTCTGTATTCTTCCTCCCGGGACTGACAGCGAGTTGCAAAGGAAAGGATCTGTGCCCCCAAACACCGGCTCCGCTTGTGCGTGTCCATCTCTTGCTCTGACAAGCGCGGGGGGTTTTGCTGCATTAGCAGGAAAGAAGCTGACGTGCACAGCAGCGCAAGGGCCAGCGCTGGTGGAACCTACGGCTGGTTGCCCCCCACTAGACACAGCGATAGTCCCTGCAGACGTTGGCAAAAGTTTAATGACCATACCCGAACTGCAACCGAGAAGCGACGGCAACGCTGCCTGTATGCTGTGGTTGTCTAGCCCTTGCCCAAACGTCAATTTCATTGTAATGATGAAGCTTATAAAAATGCCACATTTTCTCCCAAGGTACTGTACACTGAAAAAAGAAATCTTTCATTAAAAAAAGACATTACATTATTCGTATACATCAGAGATCATCTACACAATCATGTTCATGTAGAAAATATGTGCATTATAAACCATTTCCATGCAAAGCAACAATTTCTTTTTTCAGAGGTGGTCTAAAAAGAGAGCCCCGCAGTCCTAACCACTCAAATACCAAATGTAAAACAAAACAAATGTGCATCCTTTTATTGAACATGCTAGATGAATAAAATACAACAACAAAGAGTCAAAAAGATGCAGATTGTTTCTGTTTCCACCAAGTGACCACAGTACCAAAAGACACAGGTAACGTGAAGTGTGTGCAGTAACCATCATCCGAGGCTAAGCTCCTCTACCAGTGTGTGTTTGTGATGCTCACCCCTCGCTGGGCTGCTGTGTTGAAGATCACCGTGACGTAGTTTCTGCATCTAACAGCTCTGTTTTCAACCACCTTGTAAGCTTGAGAGAACTGCACCTACAAAATAGCATCTATTGCATCAAAGTATAAAGTGTGTTGCTTACAGTTTAAAAATCTATAGAAAAAGTTTGTCTTCCGTACAAAAATGCTGAAATTCTGACAAGATATACATTTTAAGATGTGAAATTTTAACACATTCCCTGCGACGGGGAAAGGAGACTATAAAGGTGAGGCGTATTTAGCTGCAGCAGCAGCGTGCGCAGCGGTGTGTAGGGTGCGAGGGCTGCAGTGGCTGGTGAGGGAACTAACACGGTACTAGAGTGTCTGCACTTAACTAGGCAACGTCCCTGCTTGACTGATGCCAGCAGCACGAGAACAGCACCGCAGAGAGAGTGGTTTGGTATAACTGAAGATTCACGGGCGGCGTTCTAAGTCGGTGGAGGCCCATTGGTGTATCGCAGCATGGGGTGGAAGGAACGGGCGAAGTTGTTTGCCTGGGTGCAGCTGTAGTCTTCCTCAGAAGACGGAATCATGCAAACCAGAAGTAAAAGCAGTAGAAAGAACAACTGTAGAGGTAAAGCTGCTCGTAACACACGGTAAAAGAAGGAGGGAGACCGAGGCTGTGGATGGCTTTCAACCCTGAAAAGGGGGGGTGGGGGGGTGAAACAGGGAGAAAAATAAAAAAAACTTTAGCGTTTGCGTTGAACAGGTTGTTTTAGCTCCCTCTCTAGGGGTTCACTGTTCCTGTCTGGGGTGCAGGGCTCAGTATCTACAGCACCACACATGGAACTCTTTAACACTGAAAGCCTGCCCAGTGGGAAGCCAGCGCTGGTTTGGGTTTCCTGTCCTTGCTACTGAAGAAGAAATATTTACTTGTAATAGCTTAGATCAGTGCACCTTCAGGTTCTCTAGGTGTTCCCAGACCTGACTGCTCCTACCCTCGGTGCTTCTTCACTCTCCCAGACCCAGCCAGTGCCCTATGTGACATGGGTGGTGTGGTTCAAGTGGTTACCAGTGGAGACTGAAGCAAAGAAGTTATTGAGTACTTGAGCCTTCTCCTTGTCCTTGGTAACCAGGTCACCGGAGAGGCCCCAAATCCTCTCTTGTTTTTCTTTTTCTCTAATATACCTGTAGAATACTTATTTGTTATTTTTAATGTCCCTGGCCAGATATTATTCAGTCAGGGGTTTCACTTTTCTAACTTGGCTTCTGGTATCACAAACAATCTCTTTGTACTCATCCCAGGATATCTGTCGTTGCTTCCACCTTTTGTGGATTTCCCTTTTGTTTTATTTAATCCATATAGGCCTCCTGGCATTTTTGCCCATTTCTTCCTTTTAGGGATACAGTGGCTTTGAGCTTGGAGGAGCTGATCCTTGAAAGTCAACCAACTTTCCTGGGCTCTCAGTCCCTCTGGGACTTTGTCCCATGGTACTCTACCAAGGAAGTTCCTGAAGAGGGCAAAGTTGTGGGTCTCAAGCTTGCTCAGAGCTCCCTTCTTTGATGCCCCTAGGCTCTTAGACTCCATCTCATGGTCAGTACAGCCAAGGCTGCCCATGAGCTTGACACTGCCCACCAGCTCCGCCCTGTTGGTGAGGATAATGTCTAGCCTCATTGGTTCCTCAGTCACTTGGAGGAGAAAAGTTATCAGTGATGCATCCCAGGAATCTCCTGAACTGCTTATGCCCTGCTGTGTTAGCCCTCCAACTGATATCAGGGTGGTTAAAGTCCCCTGTGAGAACCAGGGCTTGTGAACGAGCAGTGATTCCTATCTATGAAGGGTCTTGTCCACTTGGTCCTCCTGGTCAGGTAGTTTGTAGCAGACCCCCACTGTAATGTCTCCTTCCCTTCCTTTCACCTTGCCCCATAAGCACTCCGTCTTGTTGTTATCACTCACCAGGTGGAGCTCCATGCATTCCAGATGTTCATTGACACAGAGGGAAACACCCCCTCCTCACCTCCCCTGCCTGTCCTTCCTGAAGAGCTTATACTCTTCTAATCTAACACACCAATCACAGGAGTCATTCCACCATGTCTCCGTGATGCCGATCACACCATAGCGCTGGAGGCACGCATGCATCTCCAGCTCCTCTTGCTTACTGCCCACGCTATGGGCATTCACATAAAGGCATTTGAGCTTCGCCCCGATGAAGTACAGCTGCACTTCAGCTGGGCTAGTGGTATCGCTCCCAGAGTTTCTCTGTTCTCTGTTGTGTTTCTCTAAACTTTTTAGTATTTTTCTTTGCAGTTGTGGGGATTGAGCCAAACACAACCTGCACACCTGATCTTGTACCATCTGCCCCAGTGCCCTGAAGTCCCTCTTGATTGCCTTTGGTCATCTCTCCTTGACCTCATCATTGCAATCTGCATTACCAGAAGTGGGTAATAATCCAAAGGCTTTACCAGACCTGGGAGTCCTGCAGGCAGGGCTATCTGGAGAATGCCAAGGATGAGCTTCTGAGACAGACTTTCCTGGAACAATAAAACCAAAACCAGATCGTGAGTGCAAAGTCCCATCTCCGCAAGGAAGCTGTTGCTTTGTATTAAGTTAGGAAGCGCTCTGAATAAAATGGCATCCGGTTATGGCATAAAAATGACAGTTCTGCAGCTTTCCTTGCAAAGCATGCACGTTTGCAAAACATCAAGAGTGTTTCAAAGCTAATGAGATGAGAGCCATGCAGTTACAGGACATTCTGTTTTCTTCTGGAAAATGCTCGAATGCAGGGAGGAGTATTCCACAAAGAAAAGAAAAAGGCTGCGCTGTGCTTTTGGGAACTTTGCATCCCAACAGTATCAGACATCTGCACTGCACGGCGGCAGGGACAAGAAGAGCCATGTCCTGGTTTGGAGAACATCTGTTCTGGATGGAACAGACAGGACACACACAGTTCCATCGTGCAGAACACACACAAAGTACTTGCAGAGTTGGAACGGTTGCCTTCAGTGGTTATGCAATCAAAATTAGAAACAACAACAAAGTGATACTCCCAGAGCAAACCACCAAGAAAGTAGCAAAAGACGTTGGGTCAATACAGTGAAATGCACATTAACCACCTTGGCATTTACCAGGCAAAATCTAAATGCTCTGTTCTTGACTGCGTTGGAATGTACATGTGAATACTGCAGCGTAAGAACACCATGACAGGATGAGACATGGTGTCCACACAAGGCAGGAGGTCAGACATTACATATGAGAGAGGTTGAGGAATACAGCGTGCAGCACAGGGAGATCGCCATGTTCAGACACATGCACTAGCAGGTGCCTACCAGAAGATGCTTTCAAAGTTTTTGTGGTCATTTTAAGATATGCCTCAGGATTTTCAGTGATTTCTACATCTGAAAAAAGAATAATGTCATTTTCCTCACTACTCACTCTTTTCCAACTATGAAAAACAACTGAAACAAGGAGGGAACAAAGTAAGCTCTTGGTCCTACTTTCACAACACAGTCTTAAAAAAGAAGGTTTCCAAGAACCTTTGGTTTCCAGAAAGACAAGCTTGGTTTATACAATACCGCTCCCTTCACCAAGACACCTAAGAGATGAGACTGCTCATATCTACTCATAGTGCTTGAACACCAGCAGCAGCCACGTGGGAGCAGGAGCTCAGTCCCCCTCCCTTCCCACACAGGGACACGCTGCAGTTGTCCAGCTCAGAACAAGCAGCTGGCAGTTGGTTCCCACCTGACAGAGCACTGTAGTACGTTGCTTCATCTTCGTCTTCGTGAGAGGAAGAACCTCCCACATCACCTGTGTGATCCCACTCGAGGGGGATGGAGTCGACGCTGACAGGGGTTTCACAGCCTGATCTTTCGTGACCTTGAGTAGGGGGCATAAGGTGGCAAAGGGACTGCGTTGAAGAGGGTCCCTCACTGTAATGGGTCTGGCTGAGCTGGTTTTCCCCACAGCTGCAGTGTTTTGTGCTGGGAGCTAGAAGGGTGTTGATAA
>JAVSBS010025653.1:0-16910 GCA_033124195.1 Coracias cyanogaster
GGCGCGGCTGCCCCGGCCCCTCGCCCCGCCGCCGCGGGGGCGGCCTGGGCGGGCGGTGGCGGAGGGGACGCCGGGGGACACAGCCAACTGTTGCCTGGGAAAGCGCCGGCCGCAGGCGGTGCCAGCTCCTGTAGCACCGGGGCGGGCTCGCTCGGCTGCGTTTGGGAAGGCGTCGGTTGCGGTGCGAGCCCCCACGGAGGTTCTCCGGCGGCCTGCCAGGGGAGACGCTTCCCCCGGGCACAGGCCCTCCAGGGTAGAAGTCTCTGGGTTCTCGTTGCCGGCCGGTGCGGGGACCTGCCGCTGCTGCACCCGGGCCCAGGGAAGCCTGGCTTAAGTCTAGCACTGGCCGAGGACATCAGTCAAACCACGTCGTAGTGCCTTGCTGGAGTAAGTACCGCTGTGCTGTAGTGGGGGGAGAAGAGGGGATTACGCTCACGACTTCGATTATCCCCAAAACTTTCTGTTCCAGTTGCTGGTGGCTGTGGGATGCAGGGTGCCAAAAGCGCGGTGTGTCCAGAGGGTTGTGCCCAGACATGAGATGAAAAACTCGGTCTCTAACGCTGCTTTGGGCTCTGTGTTTGAATCGCTGTCCACATTGAGATGTGTTACAGAAGACAGATACCATGCTTCCATCTAATCTTCCTATTATTATTTCTTCCCTAATTTAATTTCAAGACCATTCAGCTATAATTTTACCTATCTGGGTTTTGTTGAGATCTTGGTAATACATGACGGCGCTGTGTAAAATTGAACACGCCATAATTCACTGACAACACAGCAAGACTCTTCACATGCTTTCAGTGGTGTTGCTCATAACTCGCGAGGGTGGTGATGTGCGTTGGTTTCCAGGCTGTTCCTGGTAGTCTGTGATTGCCATACAGCTCATCTTTGCGCTCTCTGGTTTTGTTTACCAGCTCTTAAAGGCAGTTTAAACTTTATGGGAAAAGGATAAGTTAAGGGTGATAGGGATGTTTTTGCTTTGCTTCTCCTGTTCTCACCATTGGCAAGGCCAGAGAAAAATGAAAATGACTTTAGCTGTGAACTCTTAGCTGGGGAGAGCTGGAATGAAATGTTGTCGCGACATGAGGTTGCCTTGTGGGCAAAGAATTTCACATGCTCAGCACTGCTCTACAAAAATACCCCAACTCATATTACACAGGGAACAACCAAGCTGATACTTCCCTTTTTTCTGTTATGCTAAGTTTTATAATTTTATAACATATAAGGAAGACTTACCAGCAATGTACCTCATTATTTTTTGAAGGAATAAACTTTGTAATTTCTCATGTTTGATTCTCCTTTCTGCTTTCCTGTAATACCTCTACACCCTCAGCTCACCAGGCCTGAATTAAAAACTAATGATAAACCCCAATTACTCATTAATTTAGCTTTCCTAGCGTACACTTAAAAAAAAAAAAAAAGTTTCAATGAAATGAAACTGAAGATTATGGGAATAGCAGGAAGGGTTTCACTTAAGTTAAAAAAAACCCCATGAAGTAGCAACTAAGAATAAAATTCTTCAGTTTGAACCACTATAGTATAGTCTATGTGCTCTTTAAGGTTTCACTTCAATGTAAACTGGTAAAAATAAATGAGGCTCTCAGAGTTATTTATATGGTTTCTTAATGACTGTCCAATATTTTATTGTATCCTTCTCTGTACTTTGTCCCTACCCTCCTGTGCTGTTTTTGCAGTGACACTTCATTTTTTCTGTGAACTAATGTTCTTTATTAAAAACAGAAAATAAACAAACCACAAGTGTTTAAAAAGACAATGTATGCCAGTAATTAGAATAAAAAATACTTGGTTAATCAGAAAGGAAGAATGGTGATCATCTTGAATACTACTGCAAAGTTACTGTCAACAGATGTCATTTCACAATAATAGTGAGTCTATTAGTGAATTTTACAGTGCTGGGAAGATAATTCATTGTTAGCGTGCTTAGCTTGTCTTCATGACATCATTTTTTGACACTGTTTTGTCAGGCTGAAATATCTTGTCCTCAGCAGTATGGTAGTCTCACACAGACATTGAGGATTTGCATGTGCGTATGTTGCAGACTTACACGTTATGTGTTATACAAAATGAAAGCTTAAAATATCTATCAAAAATACTCGATGTTATTTAGGTGAAGAACAGTTCCAATACTTTAGCAGAAAACATACTTCATAGGTGCATAGATACTATAAATAAGACCTCGTTAATCGATCATACTTAGGTATTTCCAAATACCTTTTAAATTAGAGTTTTTAGAGAAACTGTAAGAGAGTTTTGTAGAATCACTGGCATTCTTTAGCACTAGGTGCAAAATGCACATGAACTTGATCATTCAGTTCACATTTTAGACAACACGGAAAAATATTCTATCTCCAAAACCTGTATGCAATGCAGACATAATTAGGTCTCCTATTAAATCCCTGGAGACAAACAGTATGTCAAGGTGACCTGTAACATCAGTGGACAGTGGAATATGCATATTAACAGTAAATGTTGATTTGAAGGATCCAAAACCTCTTAGTGTTTCCTCTGTACTGAGTTCAGTATGTATTTGGATCTGTTTCAGTATTATCAATCATTCTTTTAGCAGTGCTTTCTACTCATGTTATCTAGGAATGCAAAACAGTAACGTTAAATCAGAGAAAACAGTTTGAGAGGCATGAATTAAAATATGTAATATATGGGGCAGCTTGAGAGTTGCAAAAAACGCAGTCATAATTTGAATTTTGTTGCTTAAATTAAAATTGTTACAGAAACTGCTATGCACTCGTGTGTGAATGATGATGAGAGAGTGATGTGAATGGTGTGAGATGTATGGGTCCTAATTCTTGTGAATTTACCACTCTTCTACTTCCACCGAATTCCACTTCAGACTTCTAATTAAAATGGAAAAATGTGCCTTATTTTCTGTCTTTATATACTGCTTGGTACAAGTTCTTGATTTAAACTTGTTGCAGTAGTTGCTTCTGCAGGAAAAATGACAGTGATAGATATAGGACAAATACCTTTTAGGACAGATATGACCCAGTGCAGCATTGACATAGGTGCTTGAAAGTTTTTATTATTTAGTATTGTGGATTTTATATGTTTAGAAATAATCTGATGGTCGGTATCTTCATGTTGACTTTAAGTTAAATATTGGCTGTTTTTACCTTAATTCAGGAATGGTTACTTTTGCATGCTAACATCTGAAATACTCTTGTCTAATTTAGGAAGTTGTCAATAGACTACAAAGCTAGTGGGACTTTTGGGTGCATTTAATCCTTTTTTTCCTGAGGCCTAAGTCTGAGGCTTATTTTTGAGTAAATCTGTGTATGGAATTAGTGAAGATTGTAAAATCTGAAAAGTTCATTTTGAAGGCTCCAGTAGCAGAGCAACTTGTGCTCTGTGTGCCTAACACAAGTGCTAGTCTGGTTTGGTTAAACTCTTAAATTAATAAATTTGATTCATGAACATACGTCCCTCAGACCTGTTGAAGAGCATCAATACAACATGTGGGTTGTCATATCTAGATACGGCATGGAGCATACTGAGATCCTGTGTTTGGTCCCCTGCTTGTTTGTGGTGAGCTCTGGATGAACTGACTCATACCTGGACACTGGAGTTCACACAATTTACTAACACTGTGGAGGTGGTTCAGTGTTTTTAAGATAATTTGTAGACTTACACTGACATTTTAGATAAAAGCCATTCTGTACTCTCCTATAGCTCTCTGACACACATAAGTTTAACTTAAAATTTAAGTAGTTGTTAGAAGCTTTTTTAATATATAATTCATGGAATTTTGAGGGGGAGAATCCTTCTCCCTGTTGCATTACAGCCTGAATTCATAAATTATTTGAGTAGCCTATTTTACAGTTAGATGCCTCAAAGCTCTTAAAACTCATGTCTGAAAGGACACTGTTATCTGTACTTCTTACTGTGAAGAAAATCAGGTGCACAGAACTTCATTTTTGCATCCTTCCAGAGCTGTTACCACTGTGACTATTCTGGAGAGTGGCATTTTTCTCCTGCCTTAACTGCCTTTCGAAGCCTGAGGTGGGAACATTCCCTCAGGATTTGAAAAGCTTGTTTTGCTAAGAAATAAGTAAGTGTAAGCTATTTACTCAACTGGAGAAGCATTTTCAACAATGCTTCTTTCTCGCTCATCTCCTCATATTCAGTGGTGCATTAATTACATCCCTTACTCATGAAGTGTGAAGCTTGAGTCTGTGCCCCCTTTTCAGCTTGAGGTAAGTTGAGCTCACATCTCCCTCTTCCCAGAGGAGTACAACAAGCAGCATGTCATAAGCTGTCCTTTATTTCACCTGCAACTGTGTTACTTTGAAAAGAGTAATTAATTAGGCCAGAGAGAGAGTGACTCCTACCCTGTTATTAAAGCACTCAGGTGAGGGAAACCTGTTTTCTATGAGTGCTTCATTCTTTCATCCAGTAAATATTTTTCCATTTCATGGCTTCAGCCTGAATAGTCTAGGACAGGCCATAGTCTGTGGGTTAGGGCAGTACCCTGGCATGCAGAGATGTGGCTGTGAGCCAGCCTCTCAACCTGGAAAGAGCCTACCACCCACTTTTACTTCCTCTGTGGTTGCTTTCCTCATGCTTTTAAATCGCTTGGTGATGTTTGGGGGCATACTCCTGTCTTCTCATCTGAAACTTCAAAATTGCATGACTCCTTTCCTCATCAGCTTGTGAAAGGGATGACTTTGTATTTTGCTCCTGGCAAGGCCCGAGGGTTTTACAACCCTTTTTAATAACATAGGTGCCTCTTCAGCTTCCAGGATAGGTGATGTTTAAGGAACAGCCTTCACAACTGTTTCCTATTAGGTTACATGGCTTCCTGTTTGCTATGCCAGTTACCTCAATTTCCATTACCCAAATTTATTGTAGCCATGCTCAAAGTTCTCCTGTGAGTCCGTTTTGTGCTTCTAATCTCATATAGACTAGTAAATCTAAGAAAAGTAAGAGGAAACGGCCTCAAGTTGCGCCAGGGGAGGTATATTAGGAAACATTTATTTACTGAAAGGGTGGTCAAGTTTTGGAGTAGGCTGCCCAGGGAAGTGGTGGAGTCACCATCTCTGGAGGTTTTAAAAAAAACATGTAGACATGGCACTTCAGGACATGGTTTAGTGGTCACGCTAGTGTTGGGTTGACAGTCGGACTTGATGATCTTAGAGGCCGTTTCCAATCTTAACGATTCTATGATTTTGTGGGGATGAAGGCCAGAATTTGGCAGGACTGCGGTTCCCTTCAGGAGGAAGACTTTGTTTTGGAGTTAGAACAAAACTCCTGATTTGATTCAGTTGTCCAGCATAGGCATCTCTTCCTTACTGAAATGCTCTATGACAGCCACTGCATCTGCGCTTGGCCAGCAGATGCAAGATGGCCAGAAGACCCATGTCCTGCTTGGACTAGCGCCGGCTGGGAACACAGGATATATTAAGACAGCTTGGTGCTGTGTTTGCCTCTGCAACTGAACTGAGCCCAGTAGTGTCCTAAGGCTGTTGTTCTCTAGGCTGAGTGTGGTTAGACTGAAAAATGGGAGGAAGGTGGTGTTTTCTTGTTTTTCCAAAGACATTTCAAAGAAAACCTGCTTTCTGTTTTATTTTCTTCATTGCGAGTGTATTTGGTACCTAGCCTGATCATTATAACTTTCATTTTGCAGCTGCCCTAGATTAAGTCTGGAAGGTTAGCTTGAGTTAATGGCTTTCTGGGAAGAGGGGCAGAAAGTCCGTCTTCTGATTTCTCTCGTGCATATTAATAGCGGTGTGGAGCTGTGGGGCAAAAATTCATTACTGTTGGTTGTTAGCTGGTATGGAAATGCTGAGTGATGGTGCCACTTAGGGAGCTAAATTGGTTTTGGAGAAGAAGGAACATTCTCCCTGGTAGCTGATCCATATGATCCTATCTCCAGTAAACCGATTCCAGAATTGTGTTTAAGTAGCCTCCATGAGACATGTGCAGTCATATGTATTTGGTACAGATGATTTGCTGGTCCTAATTTTTTGGAGGGCGTTCATTTAGTGCTGTGAAAATTGGAGGAGGGAGGCAATGTGAGGGGAAAATTTTATAATAATATTCCTCAGAGTCATTCAAACCTGTTCAGATTTTAGAAGATTAGATTGTTGAATTTTTTATGTTTTATTTCCAGGAACAGTCTAATTTTGTGTCAGTTATATTTTCTCCCACCCACATATACACGATCTGACTGTTCTGTATTACTTTGTGGCATATTGTTTTGCTTCAAGGATCATCTGCAGGCTGTTGGTGACTCCGTCAGATAAAGACTTCATGTTGGCATCTTTAGAAGCTTCTGGAAATAAGTCTGTAATCATCTCCATAATAATTGATGGTGGCAGAGGAAGTGGGAGCTGATATTCTGTAACCGTTTCTCCTGTGTTTTTATTATTAAAGCATAAATGCCCTGTAGGACTGGAATACTTCCCTCGCCCTCTCACAAGGCTGTGCTGCAGCAGAGCTCTGTAATAGCAATTACTGTGGGGATGATTTGCTGTTCCAAATGAGATCACAATGAGGATGCTGGAAAATGAGTCTCTCTCAAAATGTGTTTCATGCACTGAATACTTGAGAGATTTTGTTAAGAGTGCGATACTTAGGTCTGTAGGGTTTATGTTTTTTATTAGAGAAGGTGTTAAAAAAAATCCACTTCTTATTTTGTATCAGTATCTCTTGTATTCCAGAGGAAAATAGAAAATACTTCCTGATCTTGAATTATTCTGGGAATATGTTGCCTAAGGAGCTGATTTGTATTTCTGCAACTAGATAATCTTAATGCTTTTATTTATTTTATTTTTTTCCCAAAAGACAAGGAGAGAGCACACATGTTAGAAGCCTTAGACATGTAGATAATCTGCTTGTCCATTTTTATACCGTGAGACAAAAAACTATTTGGGTCTGACTACTTACGCCTTTATTTTACTGAGGTTTAGATTCATTACGGCACAGACAGTATCATGTTGTCCTTTACTGAACTAAAAGTAAATCTGCCAAAAAAAATCCCCTTTTGTTCTGCTGCTGAGGAACACTGTGGGCTGCCAAATCCTGGCAGTCTGAGTCACCACAATCGTAATAAAGTGTTTGTACTTTTGTGGTTGCTGTTATTCAGTGTCTTCTAATTTATTCATGAGGCAAAGGGACACCTACAGGTTAAGATACTACTTTTTAAAGAAATATTCCAAGTTGATAGTGAAATTACATTTGTCAAAAGAGAATTAAATGCACACTGGTAACACAAATTGTAATCTTTAGCATTAAGAAACAAACATATACATATATTTTTAAAATTTCATTTTCTGTATAAGAGCAATGTTAGACTTAAAAATATGGTGGGGTTATTTTAAACTCCATACTGAACTCTGCTGTTTTGGCCATCTGATCTGACCTGATAATGATCTAATGACCAGGGAGACCGTTTCCTTCCTTAGAAAAAAAAAAAACAAAATGTTTTGAGGAGAGAGACTCTGACCCTGAAAATGCTTATCTGTGTTTTAACTTTGATGCGTGGGCTGTGACCCAGCAAGCGTAACTCATGTAATTGAATTCAGTTGTTTTCTCTCCCAAGCAAAACAGTCAAATATTAAGTTGCAATATTCAAATAAAACTCAGAATGACTGCACATAAATGGCTGAGGGAAAGCAAGGTGGTTCTGAATCTACGATGGGTACCTATAGGGCTGAAAAATACATTCGCTGACTTCACAGAAGATGTGTGCAGGTGTCCTGTGTGTGGCTGTGTCCACTGTGGTGGTGCCTGTGCTTGGGTGGGAGAAAGGAGTTATTATAAATTCCTGATACTATCGCTTGTGCATGGAGAGGAGATGGCTTTCCTTATAATTTCTCAATTCTCCAGCTGTTTATGGGTAGGAGTTCTCATGATTTAGGATTTTAACTCTAATATCAGTTATTGAGGCAGATACAATGATTTCTTTCTTTCTGTTGATAAAAGAACAACAAGGCTTTTATTCTTTTTTTTTTTTGCCTAATAACAGGGAATTCTGTGCCGTTCCCTATCATAGTGCTCATGAAATTTCCTCTCAAAAAACTCAAATTTGGTAAGTCAGATCATTAATAAATTTTACTGACTGTTTTGTAGAGCTGCTGAAGAAAGGGAAGGTGAACTGAGCTGGGTGTGGGTGGTGGGCATTGGGGCAGTGTGGTACATGTATGGAAATCCATGCAGCAGAAAGTCCTATAATTTTAATTGCTGCTCTGCATCACACTATCACTACAGCTGTTTCCTGAAAAAGAGGTTTGCATGCTATTGACAGGACATTCACACAAAGAAGATGGTAGATAAGCAAATGCAAATATATTACTTGCCCTCTGTCCTTTAGTTTTTAATACATTCTCTAGTGACAAGTTCAGCATGAAATACTTGGTGGCATGTAATTATACATGCATTAAGTAAGTGGCAGTTGATTCATGGTATCCCTCTCTCAGGGTGTATGTTCTTAATGCACTGAGGTAGGGATGAGTGAGGAGTAGTACAGCTCTGAGCTTCTTGATTCATGTGGCAATACAGTCTTGCTTGGGGTGCTGACTTCCTTTCTCCTTTCTTTTTGCCCATAAAAGGAGAAAAGTGCTGCCATATGACTCGCTTGAGAGAGAATCACAAGATGAGGATCAAGGGGGGAGGTTGTTCAGGTACCTTTGTTTCTTGTACATGGTACAAGACATTCTGCTTTCTGTGTTTAACGTGATACTACTAGCAGAGTACGTGGTAGTATTTCCTTCAACCGACATTGAAGTAAAACATTTTTTTTTCTGTATGGATGAAAGATTCTGAAGGGAAGTTGGATATAAATGAGTTTGAAAAGAAGATTTAAAACCCCAGTTCTCAGGGATTAGGCTGTCCTCCAAACCTTCAGACACTTTCCTGCTGGTGGCTAAAGACTGACTGTGTGTAGTCTTCCCCTGTCTTGTGCCAGTGGCTGCAGGTAGGCAGGCCTAAGTTTATTGCTTAATTTTGCACTGTTAAAAAGTTCTACTTTCAGTTTTCCAGAAAACAGATTATTCAGGTGATTCTCTGAAGACTTGCCCAGAAATCAAATCTGCTTATCTCAGTGCCTTTCTGTGGCTGGAGAAGTCCTTGAACCTACTTGCTCTGCAGTCTTACAGTGACTTCCCATGTAGAGTAAGGCAAGAGTTGCCTGATGTCCTTTGATGTATTCTGGCAAAAAGTACAGCCCTCCCACTGATGAGAATCACCTTGTCTCCATAGACCAAAGGCAATTAACAACCCTAAATATATTTAATTTCCACTCAGCTTTTGTCATGTGTTAATCACTGGTGTTTGATGGGCTCCTGATTCGGCATTAGAGTGTGCAGCCAGCATTGGTGAACTGCCAGCTTAACCATGCTGCCTGCTGATGTCCTGTGTGTGTATGTGTGTGTTCAAAGCCATCTCTGAGTCAAATGATTCACAGTATTGATCAGCTTTGGTTTAGTCAGCCTTGTATGTTCCCTTTACTTACTGATGGTATGAAACAATTTGACATGGGGGCATGTAAATCAGCTGTCTCTCTTTTTGCTCAGTCCAGTGCATGATGTTTTAGAAATCACAGCGGAATGGATCTACCTGTGGAAACCAAACTTTTTTCTTTGACAGTTGTGAAAAGTGGAGATCTTCGACTCAAACATTTACTTTCTTATGAAATGAAGTATTTTGTAAAGGAGTCCAAAGGGAGCTGGGGGAAATAAAGATCTTAGTAATGAGCAATCATTTCCTAGCATCATCCTTTTCTAATGTCACCAGAGGAATCTTGGGAACAGAGCAAAAGGACCGTACTAATTCTGGTTCTAAAATCACTTTTTCTTTCAGGCTGGTTTATTATTTTTTTTTCCACTTCAGAACTAGGATGTAGGCCAAGATCTGTGAGAAGCAGATGTATGTCCCATGCCAGCAGTGTTATCATCACTGGGATTTAATGAATTTACTTCACTTGTGTGGGAGGGGTTTTGTTGTGTTGTGGATTCTTTTGTTGTTTTTCGTGGAACATCTGATAGTTTTCTGGTTAATTGTAGTGATGGTCCTTAGTTGGGTGTTAATGTCACTGTTGGAGTAGATGTGTCATCTTCTTATCTTTTTGAAAGACAGATATTGTACCTGTAGTTCAAAGCACTATGATTAAAGTATTCCTAGGTAAATTGAGGTGTTAAGAGTTTATCATCTGCGGCTATTAGGTTGAGCAGATGGTTATTAGGTGAACTATTAGGTGGACTCACTGGACCAGACTGGCAGCCAGTACTTGCAACAGTTATAAATGGTTCATCGAGGTTTTACAGAATAATATGCACTTTTGTCAATACTGTGGTGGGCTGATGCTGGCTGTGGAGTGGGTGCCTACTTAAAGCTGTTCTATCACTCCTCCTCATCTGGGTGCGGGGAAAAATATAATGAAAGGCTCCAGGGTTGAGATAAAGACAAGGAGATCACTCAGCAATTACTATCATGGAAAAACAGACTTGACTTGGGAAAGTCAGTTTAATTTATTGCCAATCAAATCAGACTAGGATAATGAGAACAAGGAATAAGTCTTAAAACACCTTCCCCTCACTGTTTTGTTCTTCCTGGACTCAACTTCACTCCTGATTTCTCTGTCTCCTCCACTCAAGCAGCACAGGGGGACAGGGAATGGGGGTTAAAGAGGCACACATTGTCTCTGCCTCTCCTTCCTTCTCACACTCCTCCCGTGCTCCATCATGGGGACCCTCCCATGGGAGGCAGTTCTTCACAAACATCTCCAACATGGGTCCCTCCCACAGGCTGCACTTCTTCATGAACTGCTCCAGTGTGGATCCCTTCTATGGGGTTCAGTCCTTCAGGAGTAGGCTGCTCCAGAATGGGTCCCCAACGGGGTCACAAGTTCTGTCGGCAAACCTGCTCCAGCGTGAGTTCCTCTCACTGGGGCCATAGGTCCTGACAGGACTCCAGCGTGGGCTTCCCATGGGGTCACAGCCTCCTTCAGACATCTACTTGCTCTGGCATGGGGTCTTCCACAAGCTGCAGGTGGATATCTGCTCTGGTGCCTGGAGCAACTCCTTCCCCTCCTTCTTCACCAACCTTGGTGTCTGCAGAGTTGTTTCTCTTACATATTCTCACTCCTCTCTCCTCCAGCTGCTGTTCTGACACAGAGTTTTTCTTTTTCCCCATTTCTTAAATATGTTATCACAGGGGTGCTACCACCATGGCTGAGGGACTTGGCTTTGGCCAATGATGAATCTGTCTTGGAGCCGCTGGCATTGGCTCCATCAGACATGGTGGAAGCTTCTAGCAGTTTCTCAGATAAACCTTCCTTGTAGCCCCCGTGCTACCAAAACCTTGCCATGCAGCCCCAATACACAATACCATTACATTTTTAAGACTCCTTCAAGGTAAGCTGAGTTAGGAATGGAGAATTATGTAATGAGATGATCTGTAGGTAAGTAGTTGTGAAAGGGGTTTATGTGTGTGTACTGCCAGTGCAATTTTTCAGTACCCTGTGACACTGCATAATCACAGCTTTACAGAGTTTTAAACACAGTGATTCTTGCTAAGCATAATATTTACATCCACATTTACCCCTTTGGAAAATTTTTATATACCTCTGTTGTGTTTACAAAGACTTCTTGCTTGTGGGGTTTTTTTGTGGAAAACAAGGGTAAATGTTTCTGATTCAGGTTTGTGTGAAATTTTTTAAAGTAAGTAAGTTGGGATTTCTGATTTAGAAGAAGGAAACAAATTTGTGAAGACATATATATGTTTGTGAATTACTGAAAAAACCCACAGATTTGTTCCTGAAATTCTAATCTTGTAAAGGGAATTTCTTCCTTGGCCAGCACCCCAATGTGGGTGAAGTTTGGAGAAGTTTGAAGTTTTAGCTGCTATGCATCGGGATGCTGTCAGTAGAGCTATGCCTGCTTTATACTAGCTGACAGTCAGGACCATTGTTCTACTGGCAGCAGTCCAGGCTTGCTGAAATTAATAAGTCAGATGCTTATCTTCAGTCTGAACACGTAAAAAAACTTGAAAACCTAGAAAGTGCATATTTCCACATATGCTGCGTATAATACATGTGGAAACACAAATGCTGTCACATGTTTATTGGGCTCTGTTCTCTTGATTTGAAAGCAACAACCACCTAGCTGAGGACGTGATAGTAAGGGCAGAAGCTATAATGCCTGGAAAAGATGACCTGTTAATTCTGAAATGCATTGGCTACTTATGGAATTAACTTCTAAAAATGATGTTCTCCAGGAGCAACTGGGTACTAAAATTGTGATGCATGTTCATAGTAGGAGCTAAATAAGGAATGGATATGGCATGCGACTGTACTGTTACATTTTTAGTGCTGTTCGTGACACAGTTTTGTCCCATGCCAACTAACTCTCTCCCAGCTAATGCCCAAGCATAGTTCTGGGGTTAGGCGAGACGATGGACCCTTTCCAAAAGGCTGTTTGGATCTGGCCAGGCTGTTTTGGAAGCCCAGAACGTGGCTATGTGACCTGGTCTGTTTTATTTTCTGACACATATGTGGGCACAGATCCTGCTTTCCAGGAAGCTGGAATTCAGCAGCTTCTTTAGGAAGCCAATGGCAAGATTGTCCTTGTGTGCCTAGAATTCTGTGTAAAAATTCTATCCAACCTGGAAGTGAGAAGCTGTGTCTGGAAAACTGTAAAAATAAACCAGAGCAACTTAAAATTGTAGAATAATCGAGTTTCATATCGTTTCTATAAGAAAAGCCACAGGGAATACACAGGTATAATTAGCCATTTTGAAAGTGCTAGTTTGAAAAAATATATATGTTTATGAAGAATTGTGGCCTGGCATTTTAAATAAAAATGAATAAATTAAATGTAAGCAGATGGTGTCTACAGTGTCCTCAACCAGAGGATGTATATCCTGGCAGCAGTGTAAAATTTATCCCTGTCCTAAGCTTTGCCTTCTGTTAACTAAGGGAGCAGTAACAACCTGCTCGCATGAACCTGGCGTGATCTTTCAGTTTTCCCTGGGGAATTGCTGTCTCAAGCAGATGTTTCAACCCTCTTCTAATTGTCTGATTATCTCCTGTCAAGGAGGTACAAGTCTAACTTTATATTTAGCAAAAACTGTAGGGCGTGGGGGGGGGTTTGTGTTGTAGGTTTTTTTGGTTTTGTTTTGTTTTTTTTTTTTTTAATAAGCAATGCTAAAGCTATTAGCATCCTAATGACTTCACAGAGTCTGGTCCAACAGACACCTTATAGGTTGATACTAGCTTGTGGAGCACTTCCATCTGTCTCACCACCCCACTTCTATAGGAGATGACGAGTAGCTGTTGGGATGGCTGGTGAGCTGGCCACATATCCCTCCACCTGGAAGTGGTCCAGCAATCAGAGACTGAGCTTCCAGCCCCTGCATGGACATTGATGGGCCAAGTGCCATTTCTGGGCTGGGAACTCCTGGTGTGATTTGTGGTTTGAGGGTTGCATGGGGAGGGAATCAAAGCTCGAATCAGGATGCTCTGCAGACGAACTGCTCTGAATTACCTGTATTACTATTGACATCTACTGCATCTTTCTGCATAAAATTCAAATAGTACCAGCTTGGTAGTAAAGGCTGTAATGAGCCTGTGCTTTTTCAGGAGATACATTAAGTGTGTTCTGCTGCTGTTCCTTTTTTATTTTTTATATCTGAAACATGGAACATGTACTTTCTACGTTTTGAGTAATGGACTTCTAAAACATGAAATAATATTGTGGTTCCATAGTCCCTAGTCCTCTGACACACACTTAATCTTCTTTAACTCCTCTGTTTCACCTTTGAACTACAACATTATGTAGTCCATTCTGTAATGCAATTTAACTCTTTAACTCAGCGTCTTTGCTATGTATGCTTTGCTGAATGCTAATCATACAGCCTTAATTATTTCTTACACAGCAGGAAACTTTCAAAGGAGCAGCTGTGTTTTGCCTTAAGTCAAATTGGTTGTGGGCTATGACTGCTCAAATCCCTGGGTGGATAATAAGCTTTACTCCCAGCAGGTCCTCCTGACTACTACGCTGAGGGTACCAAACTGACTTCTGCGTTTCATTGTATAAATGCATTTTAATGAGGGATAAATTGACTCACTGGATGTTACCGAAACAGTAAAAGAGAATTTTCTCTTCTGCATTAATATGTGATAGTTTACCTCCAAGTTGGCATCCTTCCATTAAAGCAGCGTTAAGGTTTTTGCTAAGGTTTCCAAAGTGTCTCTTTATTTCTGTCCATTTTTATCATGATAATGTTTAAAGAAGTGATCACTTTCCTTTCTTCCTGACTCATGACTTCTCCTGAGAAGAAAAGCAGTTGCTTAAAAACATGTTTCTTCACCCTCTGTTTAGGTCAGAGTGTTGTAAGAAGTATCTTGGTGTTTAGTTGTTTTACAAACATGTTAAAGTGTTGTCCCTCTTGGTTCCCTCCAGCTTTCCTGTGGAACTCTGATACTAGTCTTGGCCTGTTTGTCTCCACTTTTAAAGGAATATTCCTTTTTAAAGACCCAAAGCTGGAAATTTGAAGCTCTTTCAGGCAGAGTAGTTTATCCTCTCTCTCCCATGGCACCTGCTTTCCCACTCAATGGCATGTCTCTCAGTCCAAAGGGCTTATACCTCACTGAACTTGCCTTGCAGCCCATTCCATGCAGTTATTGCTTGTGGAAGCAAGTGCTTCATGGCTTCTGTTCACAGTCTTTTTTAATGTCCATTTCATACTCTTTCATCATATTAACTCTATGAATTGGACTGACATTGTTTTTACATCCCATTTGAGATTGTTTTAGCTTGATTTTGCTTTAGACTGAAGAAATTTGGATATATGGGATAATTTTTTTAAAAGGTTACATAGCAGACTTCCAGAACATAATGTGTGTTTTCTTAAAAATGTAATTCAGTGCCAGCTACTGAAGTTGTGCTTAGGATAGCTATTCTGGGTAAGTTGCAAAGTTTTTTTAATTTTGTAATTCAGCTGAACAGGAGATACTCTGTGATAGTCACTGATTTTTTTGTTTCCAAAATTTAATTTTTCTCTGTAAAAATGTGTCTTCTCAAGTAACTGTGCAATAGTCTACTTGCCAGCCACTGTCTGTAAGCTTTTCGTTAGTATATTTTGCACCTGTTACATGAGAGCTTACTGTTGCCAGCACTGTTAATTTTCTCCAAATAAGCCAAATTATGTAACAGAACAAACTGGTCTAACATAAAAATATGGAAATTATGAATATAATTCAAGAAAATTCTCATTTACTTTTCTTTTGGTCTGTGCTAGATCTCAAGATTTTTTAATTGACTCGCTAGGCTTATGTGCTCTGATGAGCACGGTTTTCTAAAACATCCAATTGCCTTGTTTTGCAATATACAAATTATGATTCTATGTTTTGTCTTCTGTTCTTGCATTTACTTCACAACTTTTATAATACTTTGTTTCTTATAGCAATCTTTTATTTTCATTCTATAGAGTTTTAGCCTGGAATTTTTCTGTTCCATTCGCAATAAGCTTAAAGGTTTCCAGCAATTTTTTACCATAATTAAACTTGTAAGTCTTGTTCTATAATTAATTAATTTTCCTGAAAAACATTTCTGTTCAAATACTTCTGTAGAATTTGGTGAGGTATGGCCTGTGCATTTGAAGGGAATTAAGTAGTTGTTCACTCTCAAATTATGATCTTTGTAGTCATATTTCCATTTAATACTGCCAGAAAGAAGTGGAAATTCAGTACCTTTTTCCCCTTACTAAGGTCGTCTTACTTCTGTTTTCTTTCTTGTGATAATGGGTCATGAAAAACTGTGCTGCCTGTGGCTTCAGTGACTAAAAACTGATCTTTTCACATTGATGAATTTCTGGAGTAGATCAAATAAATGGATCAGGTAATGGCTCAAGTAAATACAGTTCTGCAGGTATCTGCCTTGGCATGAGATATTTAAATGATTTATTAATGTATTTAAGGTTATTTAGCTAACAAATACTTCTTTCTCCTTTCTTAATTGACATAGGGTCTTTTTTCGTGTTGTGACATTCCTCCAAAGCCAGCTGATGCTATGTCAACATAGTCTGTGCTAGCCTTGCCATTTCAAAGCTCATTTTCACCTTTTTTATTTTTTATGATCATCTAAATTTCACAGTCCTTTGTCTTTACCTCTAGTGTTTCCATTTCTGTTTTTTCCAGTCTCTCACCATTTTCATCCAATCTGTTCTGTCATCCCTCAACTTTCTCCAATTCCTGGTAGTAAGTCTTTGATTTCTGTTTAACATGAATCTTGCTGCTTTGTTGCTTAATCCCTCTTTCCAGTTAACCTTAATTACATGAAGTTTGAATAATACCTAAACATTTGGTAGCTTGGGAGTTAACATAGAATCATCATAGAATGGCTTAGGTTGGTAGGGATCCTAGAGATCATACAGTCCAACCTCCTTGCCATGGGCAGGGATGCCTCTCAACTAGACTAGGTTGCTCAAGTCCTCATCCAACCTGGCCTTGAATACCTCCAGGGAAGGGTTCTTCAGTACATGTATGGTCTGATAAGTGGGATACTCTGGTAACGTGGTCTGGTAAGTGGGATACTCTCTTTAAAACTTTCTCAAAAATACTTGTTTAATTAGTACTGGCATTCCTGAGTCCTTCAGACTTGTCATTTTTGTTATTGTTGCGTCAAGAGGGAAGGGATCATGTTTTCCTATACCTTCAGCCAGTAAATGGTGTGGAAAACGATGGTATCTAGAGTGGTTTGTGCAATCCAGTAGGGCTGGAGGATCAGAAGTTGTCTTCTACTACATCACTGCTCTGTAGGAAATGGTGATTTTTACAGGTTCTGCGAGGTGCTTGTAGTCCTTTCCCTGTCCTGAGGTGTTCCTGCTTTGCCCATTCTCTGATGGCTTCTTTCCCATGTAAGCTGTATAACTCTCTG
>JAVSBS010025657.1:0-21682 GCA_033124195.1 Coracias cyanogaster
TGGAAAAGAGTATCTGAAAGTTTCCATTATTATTATTTTTTAAAAATTTTGAATAGTATTCTAAATATTTGAATTTTACCAGATCTTTGATTTTACCAGGCAACACATACAGAATTATGTTTGTCTTTTATGACAGCTCTGAATAAGTCTTCATTCTTGCAATTGTGACATACTAAACAAGGTCTTTAATATCGGCTAGGTGCCTGACCAGTTTGCTTCTTTCACTGCAATTACAGTTTTGGCAGGTTTTTGACACAACTATGCAACTATGTTTATGTCTGGCATGTAGTAAAACATGATATAGGATAAATTATTATTAATGATCAGCACTTAAGTAGCTCTTCAAAATCTTTCACACACATTAACTGATTAATAAACAGCACTTGCATTGTAAGTGTAATGTCTTCATAGTAAATCCACAATGTACTGCTAGAAAGTTGTGCTGTAATTTCATAGAGCCCTTTTATATTTTTTATTTGGCATGAGAATCTGTTTTTCCCAACTGCTCCAAAACACAGTCAACACTTACTGGCTTTATTTGCAAAGCAACTAATCAACAATAACAAATTCCTTCTATTTAAGGAAATTAAGGTTACAAACTGAAGTAAATTATAAAACTCCTACTGACTTTAGATGGGGTCCAGATTTCTTCTCTATAATGTCTTATGAGTTTAGACATAGAAGAAACAGACTAATCTCTTTCTTCCTATTTATCACAAACTTCAACCAGAAAATATATTAATCAGTTTTTCCTGAAAGAATACAGCACCTGACAACTAGATGGATCAACCTATTTCTCTAATTTCCTCTAATTTCTCTAATACATCCAAACCCCACACACTCTGTCTTCTTATTTGGCTACTGTAACACTTGCCATCCTCTTTATACAGTAACAGATGACATTTGCAACATAAGTAAAAAATGTTAAATTCTTCTATACATGTCCATATGCATACAGCACCTGCAAAACTGATGCAAAGTCAAGCTTTCCAAACTTAAGTAATGCTATAATGTTGTCTATGCATTCATAATTCAGCTCTCCATTATGTATCCAGTATAGCAAAAGCTTAATTTTAGTTAGCACAATATTCTTCTATAAAACCAGAAGCTCAGTTCACAAGATGGACAGCATTAACTTAATGAGCAGCTATTTATTATTTTGCCTTTCCTTATTGTTCCTCATGAAGTCCTGTGGTCTGCTTTCTGCATGTCATTAAAATTCTTCTCAATAAAAGGCATCCATTTGCTCACACACTTTTCCACTATTATCATCACTACCATATTTGAATGTTTGTTAATACTTGTACACCTTCTTCCCAACATTATGGGCCAAACAATAAATATTATTATTACAGATAAAGAACTAAGCCATAGATCAAAATGCTCATTATTCTTGCTTGAGAAGTCCTGGATATTGAGAAGTACACAGGGCTACACAGGCTCAAAGACCATTTATCAATGTTTTTGCAGAAAACAAAACTCATTCACAAGGAAAAGTTTAATACAACTCTTTAGCAATACAAATGAAATCTATGGCATAACCAAGACGGACTTCTGTAGGTCCTAATTTTTAAGACAAGATTTACTTGTATTACTTGTAGGGCAGTCTTTGTATAGTCCCTGACCACACCTGTTATGTATCCATCAATTTCTACAAGAACTGACACAAGATCCTACAGGCAAGAACATCATTCATTACACAGCTTTGATTTCTAGCCTGCACACTGAATGAAAGTCTGTGAGAAAGCTACTTTAAAAGCTTTTGGGAAATCTCAGCTATGATACATGTATTTGAAAATTATGTTCTAGACCACTTAAAGTTATCTGAGAATACTGTTTTTGTTCCATTTATGATTTTGGCAGATGTGGTGTGAAATGTTTCATTCACAATAACTGTTATCTTAACATTAAATGAAAAGCCCTAAAATTATAATTAGATTTATACCACATTTTGCATTACTAATAACATTTCTGGAAACCTAGCCAACTTATGGAGCTAATTAATTCAATTTACTCAAAACTACATTACTTACTGATCTGTAATTTAACTTCACATGATCATACATGTAATATTGAAAGATGGATTATTTGTCAGAACAAAGCAAAAGGTCAAGATCTCATTAATAAATGTATAGTCTTCCTTAACAGCCCTGTACCCTGTAAAATATTTTTTTTCAATATATTCAGTCATTTGACACTTAACAGGGAAAAGCAAGAAAGGGAAGGGGAAAATTATTTAGGTTTCAACAACGAGTATCAGGCAGTTTATGCCATGGTTGATTGGTAATATGTAACGCCTTTGCATCTGTTTCTACTTTCATAAAAACAGATGTGAAGAAGAATTTAAAATAAAAGTGAATCTAATCAGATTAGCTTTTGCTGGTTTTCTCCTTTATATTTCAGCCAAGTGCAAAATGAAACTGGTTCAACAGTCTGAGATCACATCTGTGCTACAAAAGCTGAGAAAGTGGGTGAAAAAAGTTTGCACTGAAGTACCTTGACCCTAATAATTATTTGCCTCAAACCCTGTAATACAGCACATGTGAAAAAAACCACAACAAACACAACAACAAATAGTTGCTCCCTAGAAACTAGTCCAAAACTGGTTTAAAACATGTAAATAAAATTCCATGCAATAACAAGCACAGTGATAAATGTTAGGGATTTTTTTTAATTAAAGCAAATATTACCATTTCTGGAAGAAGAAATTTAGTAAGATAATTTTACACATATAATAAAGACGGAAACATACTCTTTGTCAAAACGGATGTAAGAAGACTTGTGTGAATGTGAATTACATTTAACAGAGCTAGGTTTCATGGCTCCCTGATTTGGGCCTCAAGTATAATATGTTTTGAAATTGCCCACTTTCTGAAAGATTTATGCTACTCAGAAAAGGGCAAAAACTTGTGAAATAGGTGAAACCTGAAAACAGTGCCTAATATTAAGCAAAAGCTTATGAAAACAGCTTCTCTCTGGAGATTTCTGATACATTCAAACCAGCATTTGCAATGAGCTCTGCCAGCTTCAGGCACTAAAATTTGACTTGGACATATAAACATAAAAGTGAATTTTAATGTGAGGAATTTAACTTTAACCCATTTCTACCTTACTAGAACTGCCAAACATTTTTTTAATCAGTTTTATCCTTTCTTACATCATAAGAAAGTTCTGATTTTTCACAAGATTTACATGCAGCTATGTCTTATATGAGTAGAGTACAAGAAAGAACACATAAATATGTATCAGACTTTCATTTTTATCTTTGATTTAGAAAATGAAGAAACAAAACAAGGTATTTCAGTTGTGTCTATTTATGTTACAGTAGGCAGAACTTAGAATTCTGTTAGGTTAAATTCATTTTAACAAACACTTTTTATTGCATGTCATTTTTCCAGTTTTTATAAATTCAATAGGTCACCAGGGCTGAAATGTTGCTTGCCAAAAGTTTGTCTCAAGTTTTACCTATTACACAAAGTTTAGCAAAAACAAAGGCTGTTGTTTTAGAGAATTAAGACACATAAAAACATAGGAACTTGCCAAACTTAATAGGAAAGTTTTAACCTGTTTTGGAACTCTAATATTTTTGTAGTTCTGGATGAGGAAAGGAAAATTTAGTGATATGGAAAAGTTGTAACAAAGGTATTTTCCATGTTAGAAAAGCCATGCAAATGTTCCTGAAAAACCCTGTTTAAGTACTCTCTATAGAGGAGGACAAAAATCTCCATTTTCCAAATATTCTTCCTCCCTCTAACATGAATCAGAGAACTACAAGACTTTTCTTTCAATTTCTAGGGTCTAGTTTGGTACCAAGAGTTGGAAAGGAGACTGGGAAACTTCCCTAAGATTATCTATCACAGTTACTAGACAGATAGCCCAGCAAAGCAAGTTCTGCAATAAATCACTTATTTTCATAAGTCTTCTTGGATTATGGAGGATTAAACAGACACAGAAATTTCTCAAGAGTTAGCTTAAAAATCATAACAGTACTGTATATATATATAAAATTTCAGATACAAAATGTGTTTCTTTTGTCCATTAGTGTAGAACTCACATGACTTTTGGCAAGTGGGCACAGACAGTCAGCTAGTGAGACTACAGTTAGTACTATACAACAAAACAGAAATCTCTTAGCATCTAAGGGAGACCAGGTCCACTGACAGCTGTGTATCCCTGTGCCCCTAAACCATACCCTCATGTAAAAGATGTTCCTCATGTTTTTGAGTGGCTTACAAGAAATGAAAAATCAGAATTACCTTCTTCCTACTGCAAAAGCAGAATTTAGACAATATACTGTATTTAATGCCCTAAAAAGTTCAAGGACCCCCAGCTATTACCCTTGGATAAAGTGACAGACCAAACTCTGGAAAATATCCCAATATGGCCCTTTCATACTCCCATGTTTTAAAGCCGCCTCTGCCTGCCCTGGCCAGAAATGACAGTAAAGAGGAGGGAAGAAGAGAGATAGCAGTTTTTCTAACATACGTCATCAAAGATGACATAGAATTTGTGTGATAATTTAAAAATCGCTCTACAAAGGCATTCTTTAGATGCTGCATGTATGGACTATCAGAGACACTTATTTAGCAAACATCATTTACAAATTAATAGCAGAACAATCACCACTATTTCTTCTGTTCTCTTCATTTTTCCCAGCAATGTATTTACTATTACGTGCGATATTGTATCAACTGACTATACAGCAGATTATTAATTTTCTAAATATTAAACAAAAATGCCGGTAAGGCCTGAAGAAATTATGAGTCATCAAAGACTCACGAGTCATCTTTTTGTGCTGTTGAATTTGTAGTATTTAAAATTTACCACATAGCTTAGTGCCATTTATTATAGAAGCATATATTGCTTGGGCTGCAAGGGACTTTAAAGATCACCTAGTCCAACCCCCCCCTGCCAGGGGCAGGGACACCTTCCCCTAGACCAGGTTGCACAAGGCCCCATCCAACCTTGTCTTGAACACATCCAGTGATGGGGCATCTACAACTTCCCTGGGCAACCTGTTCCTGTGTTTCACTGCCCTCATAGTGAAGAATTTCCTTACATTTAAATCTCCCCTCCTCCAGTTTAAAGCCATTACTCCTTGTCCTATTGCTACAAGTCCTTGTAAAAAGTCCCTCCTCAGCTTTCTTGTAGGCCCCCTTCAGATACCGGAAGGCCACGATGTGGTCTCCCTGAAGTCTTCTCTTCTCCAGGGTGAACAATCACAACTCCCTCAGTCTGTCCTAATATCCCAAAACCCTCTTTAACAAGCAGTTTTCTTATAACAAGTCATAACTTATTTTTTAATTTGTCATGATCACTTAGGAAGAAAATGCAAACTCCTCATGGATTATACTACCTAGGTACAGAGGGCTGGGGAACAGCTCTGCGGCAAAAGACTTTGGCATCTGGTGGGCAGTGAGCTAAGCAGCAGCCTGCAGTCTCCTGGCAGCAAAGAGGGACAACAGCCTCCTAGGCTGCATTAGCAGAGCCAATACATTGAAGGAAGGAATCACCCTCCTGTACTGAACACTTGTCAGACAAGATAGAGTATTGTGTCCAATATTAGCCAGAGAGGTTGCTCACAGAGGTTGTAGAAGACAAATCCCTGGAAACAGTCAGGGTCAGGTTGGATGGGGCTCTGAGCAACCTGATCTAGTCGAAGATGTCTCTCTCACTGCAGGAGGGTTGGGCTAGACAACCTTTAAAAGTCCCTTCCAACCCAAACCGTTCCATGATTCTAGGCTACATGGGTTGCTTCTAATGCTAATTGCCAAGTAAAACTCTGAAAAATTGTGAATCCTTTATGACAAACACATGACTAAAACAATATCAGTACCACTTAAGAGATAAAACAACCCGAACAAGTTAGACCTCGTAGTATAAAACTCACTCTCTTAGAAGCCAGAGGTCAATGCTTTCTTAGCTGCATCACCATTTTCTGCAACAAATCTGAACATGTTAATCATATTTCAAATAAGATGGAGCACAATGGTGTCTCTTAGCCTCCTGTCCATAGGCTGCTCATGGTGTATAAGACCCCAGAAAGCCATCCACAAAAAGGTTGCAGAAATGTATATATATAAGCACATACATGCATGCTCACACAACACATACATGCATGGGCACACACATACTTTCTTTCAAAGAGTTAATATGGGTGATGCCTGCCCCAGCACACCTGAGAGGTTTCTCCTAGCTGCTGTCTTTATCTGCAGGCAGGCACTATTAAACGGTTAAATCTGCAGACAGGTCACATCAAAAGGTTTTCAATCTCAATAATTTCAGTGGAAATATTTGCAGCTGTAGCAGTTATGGTTTGATACAGGAAAACAAAAGAGAAGATATTTTCCTAAATGGTAAGTACAATAGTTGTCATTCCTTCTAACCCTGCTGATTCAGTAAATGATCCTAAGATACAAGATTGTTCACAGATATGTTTCATAATGTTTAGGCTAAATAGAAGAAAAGTTGACACCTTCCTGTGCAGCCTGAGAAAGTTTTAAGGGGCTGTTATCAATATCAAGTGATGATGCATCATATTGGTGGCTTACTAAAAAAAAGCTCCATGTACCACTGTGTAATTGGCTGTGTTTATGCTCTGAGATGACCACAATTATTAACAGAAAGCAAACACACATCATTAACTGCCCTTTGCTGCCTTAAATTCTTGAGAAAACAGCAAACTGTTTTGGTTCCTGGAGTCAGACAGAAAAGATGTAATAACAGGAATTGAGCTAGAATTTTATTTACTTACTAGTGTAAATTCTTACAATTTGTATAGGCTTTTTTTGCCCTTTTTGTGTGTGTCAGAGGTGAAGAGAGTTCTTTTATTTGTTTTCAAACTTTTTTCCTAATATATGTTTAATGCACAAAGAAATGTGAACTACGCAACCTTCTCTGCAGCTTTTATCCTTTGTGAAGGTTACATTTATGAGATCTAGCGTTCCAACTGTAGTAGAACATGATACGTTATTCAGCTGGGATTCTCGAAGTCAAGTTGTTTACAGTTCTCTTGTGCACTTGTAGTCTCAGCCCATAGGTCTGTTTATACTGCTCTTGCCAAGCTGAAAGCAATTCTGTCACTGTGCCATAGTCTTCTACATAAGGGTTAGCATTGCAGTGAGTTGAGTCAGTGGTATTGGCAAGCAGCCAGATTTCATTACTGCCTCAGGTTTTCTGGCCTTTAGCTAGTGCCCAGGTCAGGTTGCTATGAAAGATATGGCAAAGAAAAGCTGTATCTTTTCAAATTTAGTTTATTAAAGCCATTATTTACCCAGAACATTAGGTGAATATAAACTTTTTTTGACTAAATTCATTGCCTGTGTAATAAAATTGTAAAATTCTGATTCAGATACCTAAGAATCACATATAGATTTTCTCATATTTGCTAAAACTAAAAGGGTAAAAATTATGAAAATAAAAAAAACGGTCCTTTTCCATGTATCCTATTTATTGAGTTCTTCTTTGTAGAATAAAAGTTTGTCTAGAGTTAACCCACAATGTTGTTAAAAAATAAACAATTGTCACCAACTGTGATGGGACATTGTCTCTTAGGCATTCATTGTGTAAAAGCTTGTCCCTTAAATTTAGTAACGCTTATGCACTCTACATTTTAGTGATTTGTACTGACTATACTAGCAGTTTCCACAATAGCTTTTCTTGATGTTTCAGTCAATCTGAAAACTTTGACATTTCTCCTAGAAAATTAAAAAGAAATACTACTCCATCTACTGTTACTGTCTCTCATGCTGATATTTGGAAGAAGAAATTCAAATCTCTATCATGAAAGAAGTTTTAAACATCTTTAAGCCATTTTAAGTACATTTTAAGCATCTGGAAGTTTATGAAGTAAAAAGAAAGTCTTGATAGAATCCTGAAGTCTTTAAAAGTAAAGCAGAATGGTAGAAGATTGAGTGTGTCTTGCTTCAAACCATGCTGGAGAGAGAGCCAGACATATTCTCGAATCTCCAACATACACCAAATCAATTAAAGTAGCCATTATGGTACAAAATGTTCATATTCATATAACAGTAACCTTTCAACTGTTCTTGGGCTGATTGCCTCACATTACTTTGGCTTCAAATGCTGACCATAGCTCTGTTGTGGGAAATGACAACATGCATATTATGCAAAGTACAGCTTGAAGTACAGAGCAGCTTCTCTCAGGAAATGGAGAAGGCAGGGGGGAATAGAAAGGGTTAATCTAATTAACGGATTTTGCTTAAGTTGTCCACACTTCTGCCTTTCTTCTAAATGCTACATCCTATAAGAAGGGTTTTTCCTACACAGAAGTACAGTTACACAGCATAATACCAGCTCTGATAATTTAAAATTAACTCAGGTGTCATAAGGCAAAAAATTGATCACTTAGGGTAAACAAAAAAACTAAAAAGGTGAATCTTCAAATGCCAAAGTTACAAAAAGACTCATGCAAAGTCATGCTCTTTTTTGATAGATTTTTTTCTTTTTACAGTTCTATGTACATATTCCAGATAAGAGGTTAAAAGCATTAATGTCTAGGTCTTTGGGGGAAAAAAAAAAAAGTCTCTGAAACATAGTTCTCACTAGTATTTAATTACATGTTGATACATTGCTAGGCTGAACCCTCTCGGTGTATAGTACTGCCAAAAGGGAGTCCTACTGTACTCTTTCCAGTCATGTACAGTTTCACTTCATGAATTATGTGTCCTACAGTGTGATGTATTTCCAATAGTTTACATATAAACATACTGCCAAAAACCTGAAAACGGAAATGGTATTGACAGAGGTTGTCACTGCTGAGGAGCACAGGTGGGATCTTGGTAAGGATGTGATTGTAGGGTGGTATCTGAGTGTCACAGTGTGTACCAAGCACGATGCTGTCATGACCAGCAGTTATTGTCAATATAATTAATTAAACATTTAGATATTTATTCCCTTTATTGGGTGACTCCTCCCTTGTGCTTCCCAAATAGTTTGAACTAATAATGTCGAGGTGTGAATTGTTTGTTACCATTTGCAAGGGATGACTTAAATCACATTACTACTTTGATTCATTTTGTTGCCTAAACATGGGCCTTTAGCTGAATTTAAGATCTTCTGGTGTATTTACAACTGTAAATCCAGAAAAGTACAGATCCCCAAAGGTTCTGTGACATACCTGATATGTAGATATTTTGAAATATTTCAAGTTACATTACATATAAGTAGTACATTGACCCGTTTACCTCCAAATCTGAAAAAAAGATTTCTTAAACTGAAGATTACTATCAGAGCATCTTCTGTCATCTTGAGGCACCTAGACATGGCCCTAGTACTTCTAACTGGGCCATATGAGATGACTCCCACCCAAATTCTACTGCTTTGTAGCAGCATAGAAAACTCCTTCCCTCCAGGCAGAGCAGTAAATATAGCTGGAGACATCCCACAAGAAACATACATTCTTGTTTTGATCAATCTTAGAAACAACATAGGTTAGCAACAGTGGCATACAAAGGCCCAGATATGTATTCATTGTGATTAGAAATAAATTTGGATTTGCAATATATTTACATAAGTGTGGTTAAAACTGAACAGATTAATTTGAAGAAGATAGGAATCCTGTGGTTTTAACACATGCAGAAACTCTGCCTAGTTTACACAGAAAAATTAATTCAAGACACATGCCTTGGATTAACAACATCTAATTTCAATTAGCTAAAAGTTGTATGTCTCATTTAACAGTTCATATAGACTCCCTTTGTAAAATGGAACAGAAAAAAAAAAACTCTATGTCCAGAAATCAATCTATCTCACCTGGGACACCTTTTATCTGAGAAAAATCACTATCTGAAGATTCTATTTTTAGCTTTTAGCCATAGAGGAAACCTAGACAAACCGCAGATTAGACATCAAACTTTTAGATGGCTGAAGATAAATGAGATGAAACTGTACCTGTGCGTTTTATCCAGACAGGCCTCGTTCCAGCCAAGCAAAAAATAAAAATCCTACCTCTAATACATTTATTAAGGGAGAGGATTAACGCATTAAACTCTACTAGAAGCTTTTGACACAGTCTGTGACTGTGTGTGGATGAACTGGTCAGTGAGTGATGGGGGAATATTCACCTTTGCAGTAGAAATTTTATAGTCTTTCAAGGTCATGCCACTTCTCTACTGTAGATATCCGAATTGTTTTTACTAAAATAAGGGCATGGCAAGCAGATGACACTGTTTTGAGTGGATGATAATACAGCACTTTTCTATTTCAAAAGTTAGAGCTATACATCTTGAATTCACTTTGTACATTATAAAAGTATTAATCATTATGTGAAGGGAAAAAATAAGCCAATTCAATCAAAATACAATTCAGACCTCCCAGAGAATGCAAAATAAATCTAAATAAGTCTCATAGTTTTCTGGGATAGCGGTTTAGAGGGATTTAAACAGTCTTAACCTCCAAACCATATATGCTATACTGTGTCTGCATTTAAAGCCATTGAAGAGGAGACTCAGTGGCCCACATGCAGATTCACATCCTAGAGGAGTGGCTGGACACTACATATTAGTGCTTCTCAACCTCATTTCACTGCACTTGTTAAAAAGATATAACTGAATTCTATTTGAGCAAGCAGCGTAAAGAATTCTCATTTATATTTACAGATAATCTAAAATCTGATTCCAATTATATTATAAGGAAAAATAAAACCTGAGACAGTTTTCCTCTATAAACATTTTTATGGAAAGGCATGAACAAAATAAAATAAGAAAAAATAAAATTCATTTTCTCATTTCTTTGAAAATGTTGTAATTTACATTACAACAGTTTAGAAAGAGGTGGTTGAAACTGCTACAAACCACAGTTTAGAATTCTACAGTTCTTTCTCATCAGGAATGAAGGAGATTGTTATCTGGAAAAGAAAGCCTGTACATTGCACACAGCCAAAGGGTGATGTGAAGTCAGAATGTAAATAGAGCTTATAAGGGGCTTGTAGACATTCTTCAGATTGGAGAAACAAAGAGTTTCCAATCTCACTATAACGGCTGAACACTATTGCCTATCCAAAACTAGCTCCACTGCAGGAGGATGCTGTGGGGAAAGGGGTAATGTTTGCATCAGTTTTTACCAATGCCATAAAATCCTCAGAGTATCTATGTGAGATTACTCTGCATGAAGGCAGACAGATTAATATAGAAACCAGGTAGGTATAGTAAAACAGTAACATAGATGAGGAACGTCCCCTCCAACATAAACTCAAAGCTTATGTTACAAAAAAGCAGGGATTCTTCTGCCCCGATCAACAGCATGGATATTCTGACAGGAGAAAACATTCACCTATTAAAAAAAACCCAAACACTCTTAGGCTAAGGAAAGGGAAATTTTCAATTTCTGCAAGCTGAATAGTGTGATAGAGAACTACAGCACACAGACATAGTAAGATTCTGAGGAGACCATGGATTCTAAGGTAAAAACCAACTTTAGGTGAGGCAGTACAGGTCTCTTACTTCAAATCTATTTCTTCACGTGCTTACTTCGCAAATAATTCATATTTTGAATAGACTGCATCTGAACCATTACATACAAATACTTCCTATAGACTTCTTAACTGAAACAGGCAAGAGACCATTTAGAAGAAAGGCACAAAGGCAGGGTAGAGATTCCTCCAATAGTTAAGGTTAAAAAGCATATGAAGAACAAGACATTTAAAAGACGGAATAAAATCCAAAAGATAACACAGCACAGACAAAGAAAAGGAAATTGTCAGAAAGTTCTAGGGAAAGATGTTAAAGGTTCAATAAGCTTAGGTATCTGGATGCTTATTGAACTCATTCACTGAATCTCCTGAAGGTTTTTACAGTATTTGTAACTAGTTGGAGATCATCCAGGAGATGACATCTTTCTCTATATAATGTCAAAGTATTCCTTGGAACATCATAGGCATAATTAGGGTATAAATAGATTTTTTAAAAAATGAATACTTTCTAAATCAACAGCTATCATAAGGTACATGATAATCTGATCATTGGACTCTAAGAATAGGCAGACCAGTTTTTGCCTACTCTGTACACCATCAACTTAACGATGTTTGGTTTATTACTTTTCCTGTCATACAACAAGAAAGCAAATCACCATGCCTGTTGCTGGAATAGAAGAAAGAAGATGAAGGGCACGTTATCCTTTTCCCAAAGTACATAGACCTTTAAATTACCTTTTGATTCCAAATTCTGAGTCAGACTCTTCTCTTGCCCACATTACATGGACAAATCTTGCACCAAGGTGCAGACCTGAGGAAACCTCAGGGCACACCGTGTTCTCATTTGCAGTGTAAATGGACCTTATACAGCTAACACAATCTATCAAATCTATCTTTGCTGCTTTGTATACTGATGTGTCCAACATCAGGCAGATCACCTACTCTGCAGTTGTCCCAGAAGGCCTGGTGTCACTGCATGAGCAATTACTCCTGATGTAGGATATCAACATTAGCCTAGCTATTTTTGGGCAGGAGGCATGTTTCATTGATCTACAAGTGTTCAACCTTCTAATAATTCAGCTGTGTGGAGCTCTATCGTACACTGCTCCAGGGTGTGGGCTACCCCCTTTGCCCAGTTATAGACAATGTCAAGTAATAATGCATAGCTAGTCAACGCAATAAAGGCCTTTCTCTTAGAAACTGAGAAAAGGCTATATTCAGACTGAGAAATGACACTTCCCTTCAACAAATCACATTAACTCAAATTAGCTGTTGAAGAACGAAATGTTCCCAAGAATGGAACTTTTCTTTAATTTATGAATTCAAAGTGTAAGAAACCATTCCATCCACAATAAAAGCTACAAGTAAATCATTGGAATTAGCCACAGAAAATTGAAACCAAGCACTTGCAATTTTGCATACCAGTTTTTCTCCTTAGTCCATCTCCATCTGAATCTTTATATGTGTGTATATATATATAAACACACACATACATATATATACATATTCAGATGACAGAACCAGAGAGGGAGAGCAAGTAGAATAACAGAACAATCAGTCAAACTGTTCATGAAGCTACTTTACCCTGACAGTCCATCAAATCTGGGCTCGACATGTAGCCTACCCAGCTTCAAGAGGACTGCTGAATCATTATTTTAGATCTCCTCTTAAGGTAACATCATCTTCTATGAAGTAATACAGGGGAAGCTTCAGGGAAAACTATAGACCTACTTTTTAGGGCAACAGAGGTAGAAAGGAAATCCATATGGGAACTTTAACTGCAAAACCCAGAAATGGTTGGTATTTGTAAAACTGACCCAAAACTGCAAAAGGAAACACGTGTAGAGTCTATTAATAATGAAATTACATTCAATTGCAAAATATTTCTATGGAAACCAAGTGAGTAAGACTCATGTGATACAAATACTTATGCCTGCTGCAAGGAGAACTAGAATATCACATGGAATTCTGTTTTCATACAACGTGTCTGCTGAAAAGATTATTTATACATGATTAAATTCTAACCATAGTTTTGTGATATTTTGGTATGAGAAGTCAGTACAGTAATTATAGTTAATGTACATGAATAAATGTAGAGTTTAAGCAGGCAAGAAAGATATGTAACATCATTACATAATTAAAATTTTATTTTTTCAATTGAAATGTGATCAAGAAGAGATGATCTACTAACTCCAGCTTAGCATACAATGCTAAAGGCAAGACAATTAAGCAAGAACATATTTGAACTGGTGTAGCCATGTGCCAACATGAAGAGAAGCAATCAAGCTTTCTTAGGATATATATTATTTCATAACTCATCTTTTCTGTTGAAGATGCTTATATACATGTAGGTCGGAGGCGGAACAGCAATTAAATCTTTACATTGTGATAGCTTTTAAGGAATACATTTTACTTCCTTACAAAGGATAAAGAAAATAATTTTAAATAATCTTCTACAAACTGAAGAGGTTTTGAGGAAGGACACCTGGTGATTTATCCCACCCACAAACACCAATTTCTACAGTTGTAACTGAGTAGTTAAAAAGGTTTGAAAGTCCAATTAAAAAGCTGTCTCATGTTTATGTTTCTCATATCTTCCTGTAAACGGAAAGGACGTTGTTCTGTATTCTCTCTCCTCTTAGGGGTTTTTTTTTTTTTTCCCTCCAGCTTTTATTTCTTCCTTAAACAAATGAAAACAAGAAAAAAAAAATTATCTAAAGAAGCATGAGTTTTCTCATGGTAAGTTCCTGTCTCAGAGAGCTAGAATTGAGAAGCTATGCTTAGCTGAACATCATTTATGCCATTCAAAGGGGAGTTGTTAAGGAGAACCTCTGACACTTTTGCTTCACCTGTGGTCTGAGGAGAAAAGTAAATAAGTTAATCCACTGCATCTGAGGTATAGCCACTTATTTCTATGTTTTGAAAGTAGAAGAATTAGAATCAAGGTTTCCTCCCTCATTTTCTGTTGTTTCTCCAACGATAGGTTTGCAGTAGGACATATTAGATGAACAGCACTTTTTCTTCTCTCTTGTGAGTGCTACAGAGTAACACTTAGCTGAGGATAGCTTTGAAATGTTGTTACAGCTTTTTCTCAAAGAATCTTCATATAAAAGCATGCCACTATGTCGATAGTTTTCTCTGAAGCATCTCTTACTAAGTATAAATTCACATTAAGTATTGTTATATACTAAGCAAAAGAATTCCAGTTCCTAAAAATAGCTTTAGTTAGAGGTTCAAAAAGCTTCCTGCCTGCCCTCTAGTACCACTTAAAATTCAGAATGTACTTCCTTCCTTCCTTTTTTTTTTCCTTTTCCTTCAGCAAATAAAAAAATAAAACGACCTCTGCCAATGAAATATTTTATGAGGTAATTTTGGACATTAATAAGCTCTATGCTAATGCTACTCTATCAATATCTGTGTTCTGATGTTAATTAGCTACAGTTGAAGGTGACTGAAAACTGTAGAGCACATAAATCACATCTGACTTGGGCAAAACAGTCTTTGATAGACCCTATCAGAATTTGAAATGTTAGCACTCTATGGCAACTGTTGTTTGTGTAATGCTAAGCTTGAGCAACCCATGATGCTCACTTTGAGTTTCTTGCCTATAGCTTCTTACAATCCCACTGGAATCTTGACCCATTCAGAAAGATATTTCCCTAAAAAATACCCATTACCTGGATGCTTCTTCTTGAGTCCCACCGCCCCCCAAAAGAAGCTGTCTCCTTCTCACTAGAATCAAGGCATCCCACAGAATGTGCAACAGACACATTCTTCATATATGCAGGAACAAAAGACATCACTTTCATTTTTGCTGAAATATTTTAAATAGGACAGATATATCCTCATATGACCTTCCACTTTTTTCTTTAACTGCCAGATTGGATTATTTTTCTTTGGTAACAGAGGAAAAGTTTCATTCTTCTTGGTTGACATTTAAAAATAATGCAAGCAGTACAACAGATGCTGCTTTTCTGTGGATATCGAAAACATGAAGAATTTTAATAGAACCTTCGAAAAATCCTTTTCAAACATATGTTTGAAAAAAAAAAAAGTATTGTAATCTGCCATAATTTCATCTATTTTCATTTTGTGAAGGGAAGAGTGTTTTACTAGCTACTCTCTCTGTGAATATCACAGTAAATTGTTGATTAGGAATTTAGTCGTTTTGTGTAGAAAACAATATTATATTTGGCATCATCACACAAGTGAGGCCATAAAAAGGACAATTCAAACCTCAGTATCTCTTGTGCCAGCACTGGTGAGACATCAATTGGAACCAGTTGGAAGGCTAGTGGTCAGAAAAGATAAATTGAAATCAGAACAGTTGCAGAGAAAGATTACTAGAATGAATGAACGGAGAAAATGGGGAGACATCTGGTGACAGAAGCTTAAAAGTATCTAGGTTTCTAAGTTTAGAAAAAAAGTACGTAGTGAAGAACTATATGTCTGGTTCATATGCTATGCATATATGATTTAACATATGCAAGTTGGTATTTCCAGTTCAAAGAAAAAGGCAGACTTATAGAAAACAGTATCAACAATGGAAACAAACGGGTGTCTCAGAAAACTGCCAGCCCCATGGTCTCTCCAGTACTTGTGTGTACTCGTCCTTCTAGTAGTCAGCTCCTCCCCAGAGACACACACACCTAATCTAGACTTGCAAACACTTCAAAAACTCCCAAGCTACTTAACTTACTTGCCAGTTAGAGCAGCTGGATATTTGTTAGCTATCACACACTGATGTGCATACCCTCACTCACTCCAGTTGCTGGCCCCAGAATCCTAGGCCCTGTGATACCTGCTCTAACTGCAATTGCTGGTACCTAGACCTCCATTAACACAGGTGCACACAGAATTGAGACCTCCTCACCCAGGAAAATAGAAATGGAGTTTACTGAGAAGACAGGAGACAGCAGTGATCAAGGGCAAGGCATGGTGAGACAAGTGTACTGACAAGACCAGGTTACACACATCCACAACCTTTCAACCTCTTATCCTTTTACCTTCCCATGCCAGATCCTCTCCTAATTACCTCAATCCCTCTCTTTCTTCACCTTTGCTTCCCCCCCATGAACAACCTATGATAAGCTTTGAACAGTCCCTAACTGCTCTTCTGTGTATCCTGTAATGCCAGTTCTCCTGAGATCTGCTCTCATTGACTCGACAGGTTACACAACCAGACAGTCATGCTGAGGCTGTCCTGGAAGAAGCCGGAGAAGGATGTCCCTTCCTCTGACTGGGATGCCCACCACTGTACCTCTGTTCTGTACCACTGCACCTTCATGTTCATGTGGATGAGCCTCTTATGGCTGATCACCCTTCTGTGACAGCCAGAACAGGGTACCATACAGGTTCCCAAATCTGCCATTGCACTTCTGTGCTCCTCTATGTGTGAAGACTCGTTTCCTCAGACATAACCAAACATGCTTTGCATTTTGGTCTGTGATCCAGGGCTGTGGGCATTATAGAATCACAGAATGGTAAGTGTTGGAAGGGACCCCTGGAGACCATCCAGACCAATCCCTCTGCTAAAGCAGATTCACCTAGAGCAGGTTGCAGAAGATCGCGTCCAAGCAGATTTTTAATATCTCCAGAGACAGAGACTCCACAACCTCTCTGGGAAGACTGTTCCAATGCTCCGTCATCCTCAGAGGAAAAACATTTTTCCTCATGCTTGAATGGAACTTCTTATGTTCCAGTTTGTGCTCTTTTCCCCTAGTCCTATTGCTGGGCACCACTGAAAAGAGACTGGCCTCATCTTGACACAAATTCTTCAGATATTTGTGAGCATTTATAATATCCCCTCTCAGTCTTCTTTTCTCCTAAATATACCCAGGTCTCTCAGCTTTTCCTTGTAAGAGAGATGTTCCAGTCCTCTGATCATCTTCATAGTCCTCTGCTGGCCTCTCTCCAGTAGCTCCTTGTCTCTCTTGAACTGGGGAGCCCAGAACTGGACATAGTACTCCAGACACGGCCTCACTAGGGTAGAGTAGAGGCAGAGGTAAACTTCCCTTGACCTGCTGGCCACGTTCTTCTTAATGCATCCCAGGATACCATTGGCCTTCTTGGTCACAAGGCCATGTTGCTGTTTCATGGTTAACCTGTTGTCCACCAGAATACCCGGGTCCTTCTCCATGGTTCTGCTTTCTAGAAGATCAACCCCTAACCTGTACTGGTACATGGGGTTATTCCTCCCCAAGTGCAGGACTCTTTACTTGTCCTTGTTGAATTTCATAAGGTTACTCTCTGCCCAGTTCTCCAGCCTGTCCAGATCTCACTGAATAGCAACACAGCTTTCTGGTGTGTCAGCTACTCCTCCTAGTTTTCTATTATCAGCAAACTTGCTAAGGATGCACTCTGTCACTTCATCCAGGTGATTAATGAATATGTTGAACAGTACTGATCCCTGGGGAACACCATTCTTACAGGCCTCCAATGAGACTCTGCACTGCTGATCACAACCCTCTGAGCTCTGTCACTCAACCAGTTCTCAATCCACTTCACTGTCCACTCATCTAACCCACACTTCCTAAGCTTCCCTATGAGGATGTTATGGGAGATAGTGTCAAGAGCCTTGCTGAAGTCAAGGTAGACAACATCCACTGCTTTCCTCTCATCTACCCAGCCAGTCATGCCACCATAGAAGCCTATCAGATTTGTCAAGCATGATTTCCCCTTTGTGAATCCATGCTGACTACTCCCAATAACCTTATTTTCCTCTGCATCCTTAGAAATGACCTCCAGAATGAGCTATTCTTTTCCAGGGATGGAGGTGAAGCTTACTGGTCTGTAGTTTCCTGGGTCCTCCTTCTTGCCCTTTTTGACTGGAATGACATTGGCTTTCCTCCAGTCCTCAGGTACCTCACTTGTTCTCCATGGCCTTTCAAAGACAATGGAGAGTGGCTTAGCAATAACATCAGCCATCTCCCTCAGCACTCATAGGAGCATCCCATCAGGGCCCATGGATTTGTGGATGTCCAGTTTGCCTAAATTATCTCTAACTTGAAACTCCTTGACCAAGAGAAATTATTCCTTTCTCCAGGCTTTCTCTCTTACCTCCAAGATCTGGGAATCCTGAGGGCCAGACTTAACAGTAAAGACTGGAGCAAAGAAGGCATTCAGTAGCTCCTCCTTCTCTGTATCCTCCATCACCAGGGCACCCACCTCATTCAGCAGTGGGTTCACATTTTCTCTAGTCTTTCTTCTGCTACTGTTGTACTTCAAGAAGGATCTTTTGTTTTCTTCTACATCCCCTGCCAGATTTAATTCCAAGTGGGCCTTAGCCTTCCTCGTTGCATCCCTGCACACTCTGGCAGTGTACCTATATTCTTCCCAAGTGGCCAGTCCCTTTTTCACTTTCTGTAAACTTCCTTCTCCCACTTTATCTTTCCCAGAAACTCCATGCAGGTCTCCTGCCTCCTTTTGCTTCTTTTATTACTCATAGGAATGCATCAGTCTTGAGCTTGAAGGAAGGGGTGCTTGTATATTAATCAACTCTCTTGGGCCTCTCAACCTTCTACAGCCTTAACCCATGGGATTCCCCCAAGTAGGTCTTTGAAGACATCAAAGTTAGCTCTCTTTACAGTCCAGGGCTGTAATTCTACTTGTTGTCTGTTCCACACAGAATCTGGAACTCTATCATCTCGTGGTCACTGCAGCTAAGGCTGCCCTGAACCTTCACATCCCCAACAAGTCCTTCATTGTTTGTTAGTTTAAAGTCCAGCTCTCCTCATTGGCTCCTCCACGACCTGTGTCAACTAATCACCAACACTCTGGAGGAACCTTCTGTACTACATGTGTCTAGCTGTGTTGTGATTCCAGCAAATATCAGGGTGGTTGAAATCCCCCATGAGAACCAGGGCCTGTCATCATGAGAATAGTTTCAGTTCTCTGTAGAAGGCCTCATTGACTTCCTCTTTCTGATCAGATGGCCTTTAGTAAACACCCACAACAGTGTCACTAATATTAGCCTGCCTCTTAATTCTTACCCATAATCTCTTGACTCACTCTTCATCCAGCCCTAGGGAGCACTCGATACATTCTGGCTTCTTTCTCACTTAAAGAGCAACTCCACCACCTGGACTTTCCGGCCTGTCTTCCCTAAAAAGTACGTAGTTGTCCATGACAACATTTCAGTCATGCAAGCTACCCCACCATGCCTCTGTAATTGCTATGAGATCATGAGCCTGTGACACAGATCTCTAGTTCTTCCTGTTTATTTCCCACCCTGTGTGCATTGGTGTAAAGGCATTTCAGAGAGGTATTGAGCATGCAGGTTTTGCTGGAGGGAAGCAAGAAGATCCACTATAGCAATACATACCCTTGAGGTGGTTGGCCTTCTAGTTCTCATCCTGAAAGGCAGGTAAGAAACATTTGTTCCCACTTCTAGTCTTTTAGCTGACTGAGAAGAGCTGTTGTGAAGAAAAAGATCAAAGAAGACTCAGCAGAAGATCCTTTCTCCTATGCTCAGGAACCACATTAAGCTCAGCCTCTTGCTGTTCAGTTCCTGCCTGAGCTCCTGCTATGTCACAGCCATGCCTGTGTCTGGCCATGGTCATGGCCTGTGATCCTGTGCCTGTCCTATCATCAGGCTGCATATGGCACCCATGGACCCTGCACTGACTCCCTAGTTCCTACATTGAGGCATCCCCAGGCCCCATATCCAATTTCACCATCTCACCCCAGGCTACCCCATCATTGAGGGGCCCTAGCAGTGTTTATTGCCAGTACCCATCATCCCCAATGACATTTGCATCTCAGGAGTAAAGCTTTGAGCCTTGAATGAGGTTGCCTTGGGAAGATTGTTGTTTTTCAGGTAGTACTGAGAGGGACTCCAGAGGAAATGTGCTGCTTACCTTTCAGGGGTGCTGTGCCTCCTTCCCTGTTCCTGAAATGCTGCCTCAAGTTAACATCCTTCTTTACTCTGCTCCAGAGCCACTTTGAGAAAAACAAACAAACAAAAATTATAAAGGACTACAAAAAGTCTTGCAGCTTCACACTGAAAATCATACATGACACGTAACAAAGCAACTGACAGAGCTGGCAGAATGTATAGAAGAGCTATAGCTACATGTGACATGTTCAAAGCTACATACAACGTGCATGTCCAACTAGCATATATGCAGAGTAAATTCCATTTACTTTCTTGCTTTACATTAGTAAAACTGAAAGCAAAACCAAACTTCCATTCTTTGTCTTGAGGCATCTAGATGCAAAGATATAATTTAGTTCACTGGCAAGTTAATCAGAGAAAACATAATAAGCCATCAGAGCAAAACTGAACACCCTCTCACACACACATATACACACATGCTGGTCAAGTAAGACGTTGCTTTGCCCCAAAATAAAATCATATTTTGTTGTTTGGTATTCTGACCATGAGCCATTACATCTCAGCATCCAACCTACCTTCATTTCAAGCCATTATACAAGTCTTAGATACACACTGCATATATTAGTATGATGTGGATACTACCTTATACAGAAATAATATCGTGTAAGTACATATAATTGTCACAAACTGGTAATGACTTTATTACCCTAGAATAAACATGGGTAGCATTTACAAAAGGTTTAAAAATGGGAATCTTTTTCTAATTTAATACATCCATTTCAATCCTTCTTCTCTTTGCCTGTCTGTCAGCCACCCCTGAGTATACCTGTGTTTGGAAAGATAACAAGCTCAGCACATCTTGATAAAAGCACAAAAGTTAGTATTTTATATCTTAAAAAAAAAAAAAAAGACCAGAAAAGCATTGCTTTCAGACACAAATGAAAACATTTTTTTCTTGATTGAAAAAAATACACGTATCAGCAGGAAGCCACTGTGTGCTGGAACCTTATCATCAATTTCTACTCCACATACATGACAATCCTTGAACTACTGTGGTAAGCTATTTTTACTGAAAAATGTTGATAGACCAAAATAAAAAATTGATTATTCTGCCTTTGCAATACTGTGTATGACTCAGTTCTATTTTTTCATAATTGAGTATGTTATTAAATATAAAATCTATCCTTATAAGTTCAGTACACAAAAATCTTTATGAAACAAACTTATTTTTTTAACTGTCCAAACATATATCTGCATTTTTATACAGACATGTTGTCGCAGTCTGGGCGCCAGCGTCCGTGCCACCTCCCAAAAAGGAAGAGGATCGAGGGCAAAGCGAGATACTACCCCAACAAGCTCGTAGGCAACCACAGAGATTGATGAGTATTTAACAAGTTTATTACCAAATATATTCT
>JAVSBS010025658.1:8624-21812 GCA_033124195.1 Coracias cyanogaster
GGTTGGAAAAGACCTCTAGGATCATCAGGTCCAACCTTCATCCCAACATCTCCCTGACTCCTAGACCATGGCCCAAAGCACCACATTCTTTGTTCAGGTGGGGAGGAGTTTGTAGACAGGCTCCAAGCAAGCGGAAAGGCCAGAATCACACCACAAAGGGACTGCTGCAGCCACAGCTGCAAGGCAACCCACACCAAAACTGAAACTCTTCTTCTGAGTTAGCATCTCCAAGCGAGACAGAGAGTATCTGGGCTTTGGCAGAGAGACAGCCACGATGGGGAGACAGAACAGCACACAGAGCCTCTTACCTTTCATTCACGGCACCAATTGTGGAGCTCCAGGGAAAAATGTACCACCTTTACCACCCAGACTCAATCCTGGGGTGGTGCTCCTTGGAGCCTGATTTTAAACCCTGCACCATTTGCCCACCTCGGTCCATTTAATTTCCTGCAAACCCAGTTTAGTTTGGAGCACCTGGCAGGAGGACCCAGCCCAGAGCAACACAGCTGCTGGCAGTGACGGGCTCTTTCACTCATTGCTGGTTGGGATGAGGTTGGGTTGAGGTTGGGTTATTGACTCTAGAGTGCTGGTAGAATCAGCAAGTCTTTTTTTTCTTTCCCTACAAACAACAATAATTTTTTTTTGATCTTCAGTCATGACCGGAAAGTAGCGTGTTATACCTAGGAAAGATGAAAAAATAAATAAAGTGTGTCTGGCTATTTCCTGTTGGCATCACTTGCAAAATGAGCAATCCCAGACGGAGAAATTAGATTTAGCAGCTCCATGCTGGACAGGAGTGTTGGGGGTATCAGCATTTCAGCACTTCCCAATGGTGATAACCAACTAACCTGCTGGAAATAAGCTAATTAGGTTCATGGGAATGAAGTTTGCTGTTGAGGAACTGTGCTTTTCCTCTGAGCACACGAGCTAATCAGAACACGACGCACAACTGCCAGCCCCTCGGACTATCTACAGATTTTGCAGACGTGGATTTTCCATCACCTGGAGATTGTGTTGGGGCTGAGGTTTCCCTCACAATTTGCTTTTCTTTTCCTCCAGGGATTCCGAAGAGGGAGGAGGGAATATCTTTTCCCCCGCCTCTTATAGTGTGTTTTCTTGATGAATTTCAAACCATGCAAAGATTTAAGCCCATAAGATGAAACTTTTCTCAATCGCATTGCATAAATGTGTTTCTGATAATTACAACCATAAGCCCGAACATTTGGGCTTTTGTGATCACGTTATCCGGTGAAAAACTATATGCTCACAAAGGTGTACTAAAATCCATATTTAAGTAACCACAGAATAAGTTACCTTGAAAAACATTCACGAGGCTGGTTCTCCATTACTCCTTCCCTTGCGCAGCCATTGATAGCAATAGAAAGAAAGTTCAGAGTAGCTACAAAACGGTGCTGCTCGCATTTAGCGGCGTTTTGAGTCCGCATTGAAACAGAGAAGACGAGAAGATGCAGCACGAGAAAACAGCAAATGTCACGAGAGAGGTGATTTGGTCATTTCCACACATTATAGTAATTATTTATATAGATTATATTAATTATTATAACTTCGGCAGAGTTCTTGTAGTGGGAGATACCAGGCGCTCTATCATCTTTTGTACCTATCTTCACGAAGTCCAAGAAATTAAGCGCATGAGCAAGGCACCACAAAGGAGCACAGCGTATATGAGCGCATCTCCACACGGATCATCGCTCCCCATGAGCTGATGTGCGGTAATTCCTTACTGCACAATAAATTAGGGTGCCTAAGCCTGCCTTGCCAAATACAACCAATGTCGAATGCTCTGGAATTGCCCAGAGATTCGGCTTTTTTGCCGCATGGTGACTCATCTATTGGTCTGACCTTCCTTCCTTTCCTATTTTACACTCAGTGCCTGCAGCAGCAGTGTACATTTACAGGTCTCTTGGAAACCCGTTTAGAGAAAATGGTAGTAAATGACCCTGTAGAAACTATAAACGGTTCCAGAAAGACGGTAACACATGTCACAGAGTATTTTGGCTAAAATATATATGTATATATATATGGACCCAGTTTGTCATGCGGAGGATTGGCATGATGCAAAGGATGTTGTTGAAATGGTGCCAGTTCATGCCAAGGGAGAAACTGATACCGGTGTTTTTGTTGGTAACTTGGTAAAACAGAGCCAAATGTGATGTTTTGTGTCCCAGCATTTTTAATTTTATCTTGAGGTTCTGGGGATAGGAAAAATAAAAAAAAAGCACTTTCCTCATGAGGTTTGTGTTTGTTCAAGAAATGCTTAATATAAAGACAGACTCATATCATCCACCCAGAGACTCCCCAAGCTCTTTTGAATCTGGAAAGTACACACACACGGCATCCCCCGAGCCAGCCTGCAACACTTACGGACTTGTTCTATCAACCTCCTCTAATTAGCTGAATTAACAAATATGTTGTCGCCAGAGCGAGGATAAGGATAAAGAAATTCGTCCTAACTTTTTGGCACCGATTTCTAACCCTGCTGTTCCCATGCTAGTACAGACTGTTTCAGAACAGCTTGTTACCTGACACCTAATGAAGGAAAATAGGCACATATAGGTGGTTATCCAAAGCCACAAACCTAAAACGAGAACAGGACAGACGGCGATTATGAAACTGCATCCAGCTGAGAGAAAAAAAACCAAGGGTGTCAGCCACTTTCTCAAGCTCTCTTGGGAATCTGACCCAAAATATGGGAGGTATTCTCAGCGGGTCCCCTGGAGCCATGAAGATTCTCATTTCCTTCTATGAATTTCAGGTTTCACCCTCGCATCTGCAAGAGAGCATCGAATCTCCAGATAGATGGATCCGAAGATGCGCTCAGCCTTCAGATCTGGGGACTAAATCGGAGAAGGAAGGGCAGGGAACACTCCCGTGTGACATTTAGGATTAGAATACAGATTTCGACTAGAATTTCAAAATAAATCTTGAATTGTAATTGGCAGAAGCAAATCCATCCTGTCACTGGTGAACCCCCAGCCACAGGCGGATCCCAGCTGATGCTCTGACCGTGCTGTCTCAAACCCAGTAACACCTCCTTGATCACTAGGGCTGGCATTTAAAATCTAACACTCAAAGTGGCCCTTTTCTTTCTTGTTTAGTTTATTCCTATACATTCCTTGCAGGACTGACAACTGCTTTGGCATCAGTGGCTTAGGATGGAGTCACTTGCCTCAAAGGCCCTTGACAACGTTTTGTGGCCAGACACCACCAAAGAGTGGCCGCTACGTTCTGCGGGACCACATTCTACCTGTATTTGGGCTCCCTTTTCCAACACATCTTTCCATCTCTGGTTTCTCACTGCCCTCTACCAGCTGTCTGCACCTACAGTATCATGCACGGCAGAAGAGCCGCAGAATGGATTTAATTTGGCACGGAACAACAGTTGTCCTGAGCCAGAGCCTCAGTGTGGGCTCCTTTTCCGAAGACCAATATGGGTGGGAGAATTTCATGGCAGATCAGGATTTCGCCAAGCAAGAAAGCAAGGATCTTTCCTGGGGAGGCTACCTCATTCAAAAGCTACATGACTTGGCAGCCCAAGGAGCCTTTTTCTTGCATGCTTGTCAATTCTGCTGGCAGCACGCGGGTAGTCCAAGCTTGTGCTTCATGGATTTCAGAGCCCCTGGATGGCTTTGTACTGTGTGCCAAATGGGGAACAACAGCCTAAGAAAACAAAGCCTGTGCTACCACGCAACCTGGGAGGGATTTAGTCTCCACATAAATGTTTCCAACCAGCAATTGTGTGAGGGTCACAATTTACATTACAGTGATTGCCCTCCGCAGGAGGCACTGGTGTGGTTAACCTCTGTCTCCATGTGCACCACATCAGCAGAAGTGGGATGGATTAGTGTTACACTGTCACACTGCTCTTGGGGGCTCCTGGTTTACATTTCAGTCCTGGCTGGCAAACAAGATTCTTGACTCTTCCATGTGAGAACAGAGAAGACCATTTCAAACCAGGCAAGGAACAAAGCACTTGCACTGCAAAGCATGGAGAAGACTATTTCCAGTGGATCCTCTCCAGCCTTAGCAGCTCAGGGAATGCTCTGCTATATATCTTCTGTTGAACTCCTTTCAAGTAGTCCTAACACCAAGTGTGGGAGTTCACCTTTGAGATTGACCCTTCTTGGCCCCGTTGAGGAAAGCATGCCTCTCCTTTCCCACTCCACCATCATGTTCCTCAGCCTGTGGATCAGCAGATCACAGAGGCCAAGTGCAGAATGCCACCTTGTGGTTTCTGACCTTTGAAGACCTCTTCTGGGGGGAAAAAAAAAAAAAAAAGTCTTTTTTTCAGTAGGTAAGTTTTAAGAAGCAGTTCCCCAGCAGAACTGGTGCCACCAATCAAACCATCAGCCTGCAGCAGCCACGCTCGCCTTGTTGTTCTTTGCCTTTGCTTCTGTAAGTAACCTTTACATGCAGGAGCTGGCTGTATTGCAGACACTTCCTTGGTTTGGAAATCTTTGGCTCTTTGAAGTGTTTTATTTTGTAGAAGCAGGTCTCTGGAAAGCAATTAGAAAATTTCAGAGAAAAACTGCATTAGGTCAGAAGGTTTATGCCTGGGAGCTTCTGCATCTCTCTTCTTCCCAGCCACCCATCCCTTTTCCTTCCCCTCTTTAAGGACCGTTTCGACAGGTGCTATATTTAAACCCGTCGTTTCTGCAGATCTGGTAAACAGGTCTTGCTACCACTGGTGTGGTCTGACTTGACTTTTGAAGGAGATGGTGAAATGAGTTGTGCTTGGCTGAGTCTGAAGAGCTTCCCGGCAGTGACCTTTGCAGGGAGCAGCAAGGATCCCTCCTCCTGGGAGCGTGCAGACACCAGGACACCACGGGAAAGGTGACATCAGTCACATTCCTTGGAATTGTGGGTTGTGCAGGATGGCTCCCGTTGGAAGCTCTCCGAAGCAGGGACAACTTTTTTCTTTGTTGTGTTTGCCTGGCATCACGACCGCTCATGAGCAGGACGCCTAGACCATAAACAAATACTGGTCAGCTGAAGAATCAAGTAGCCAGCCAGTCCAGAAAACGAAATATTTGTGCAGTTGTTAGTTCTCCTCATTCCGCCCCTCACACTGCACTGGAGATGAGGCAATTCGCCATTTGTCACCAAAAAGACAACAATCCCAGTTACCCCATCGGCCGGTCCTGGCGATGTATTAACTGGCAACACCACCAAAACCCCGGGGACACTTCCCTGCATCCCTGGAGCAAAATGTATCTAACCAGGCAAGGAGGAGAAAAGGAGCTTTGCCGACACGTGGGGGTATCGGAGGCAGATTGAGATTGACAGGGCAGCAGTGAGTGGCAAGGCTTGGAAGAGAGATTCAATGTACGGCGGCAATTGCTGAGGCTGACATTTAAATTGCAGGCAGCCATGAGCTCATTCCAGGAGCTGCTTGCGGTTGGATGCAGTTTTGATCATTTTGAGAAGAATCAGGGGAAAAAAAAAAGGATGGGGGGGAGAAGAAAAAAAAAAAAATCAAATTGTTCTCGGAAATCATGTTTAATGTAGAAATCTGGTTAATATTAAATTGTAATCTGCAGTTTTCAAGTATACTATTCCTCGAGGAAAATGTTTCCTGTTTGAGGGCCACGAGTATTAAGGGTTCCCTTATTACATCACTTCCTATGTCAGGCCCAACAAGCCTTCAACATGCATTAGTGTATCGATAATGGTAATTTCAAAATGATTGTTTGGGAAAAAAAAAAATAAATAAATTAGAAAAAAATCTGGGCAATACTCCAATCATATGGATCAATTTAGCTTTAGAAGAATGGGGCCAAGCTGGTATTTCTGACAGCAGCACTTTGACGCGAGGTGCTCTCCGAGGCAGTTTTGGAGCAGGTAGTGTTTGGCCATCAATTACGGCACCAGGTCGATTTATTCCCTGCTAAACTGACTTTGCAGGCAGAATTCCCCTTAATCCCACACAAATTGCAAATTGATAACTGTGCGTGGAATGGAATGAGCATTAGGCACCCAAGTGTAATAATTTATTATTATAATAATAATACTACCAACCCACAAAATATCTGGACACTTTTGCAAAAACACAGCAAAAACATACATTACCCCAAAAAAAGCAACCACTAATAACCAATTCTGCCAGCAAGTAGTATAGACACAGCCCAGCGAGCCTCACAAATTATGAGGCAGGAATTTTTTGCAGGAAGATACCACTTATGTTTTCCATAAAACACTGATGGGAAGAGCTCTCCAGAGCTGTTGGCAAGAACAGGAGAAGGCTCAAAGTCTACTTTTAATTCTATCATGCTTCAAGGTCACCAGTGGGTTAACATTTTAGTTATCATGATGGGATCCGCGGGTCTTCAGCAGAAATGTTCATAGGCTGCTCGTGGTGTCATGGTTATTTAAAGACTAACTGGTGCAGAAACTTTTCAGTCTAATATTGGTTGAAAGCGTTCATGGGAAACACCAGCTAAACACATTGCTTGTTGTGCAAAGAGAGAAGTTATCGAATATTTCAATTTTACCTCTCTTTAAAAGTCCGAATTCAGTTTTCATTTGAAAAAAAAAAAATAAAAAAAATCAAACTATAGCACAAGAAAGTGAAACTCAAACCAAAATGTTTCTAAAGCAATCTGAAGGAAATGTTTCATTAACTGCAGTATGTACTGACTTGAAAAAGTTCTTCCATTATCTGATGGCAACGAATTCTTGGGTGGTGCGTACACTGCTTTTCTTGGAATTACGATGATTTGCTCCCAAGCATCGTCTTTCAGCAGAAGAAGTCCCTGCTCAGTTGATAAGGAAGTTGCCTCCTAAACCGCAGCTCCAGCTCCAAATGCACTTCTGTACGATTTACATCACTATAGTCAGAGGAGTTTTTAATCTGTAAGTTTTTTCTCCCTAGAAAATGTTCATGTCAGCTGTTCTGGTCACATTAAATGATTATTCTTTTTGATAGGTAATTTAGTACTCTATGAAAGCCTCTAGACCTCAAAATACTGTTGTCTCTTTGAGTGGACCTTTATGTTACTTGAGGAAAAATAATTTTATTTGAAAATTAACATATAGCTGCATCACCTGATCCTAAATTCTGATTTGGTTTTTAAACAGTAACCTGCTATTGGAGCTGCCACTGCAAGGGGAGTAACCGCATGATTTTCACCAAGCAGTGAGCTGTAGGATCAGTAAAGGACCATATTGGATGTCAGATGTGCTGAGAGACATGTTTATTGTTGCTAAATCCAAGCAGTATTAACAAACCGGTATTTATTTAACACATAAAGATAATCTTGATGAAATAAGTGATAAAATCCACTAGAATACCTAGAGTTCCAGAAAAAAACAACATACATTCTAAATTTGCAGCCAAATTCTCTTTCCTTAGTGAAGACTTATACCAGGCAAAGGCAGAAAATCAGTTCAGAGCAACGGGTCAACTTTTCTGCTGCAATAACTTGATGGGCTGCAGAAGTTGGCTCTGGAGGACCTGCTCTTCTTCCTCTCTAACACAAAACCTGCAGTTACTCCAGACACAAAACCAAACTCAGTTCTCCCGATGCTCATATCAACGCACGCAGCAGGACGTCTCCTGCCCAAGTCATAGAATCATGGAATTATAGAATCATAGAATGTGTTGGGTTGGAAGGGACCTCTAAAGGCCATCTGGTCCAACCCCCCTACAATAAGCAGGGACATCTCTAACTAGGTCAGGTTGCTCAGAGCCTCATCAAGCCTGACCTTGAAGGTCTCCAAGGATGGGGCCTCCAACACCTCTCTGGGCAGCCTGTTCCAGTGATCCACCACCCTCATATTAAAGAGCTTTTTCCTAACGTCTAACCTAAATCTACCCTTTTCTAGCTTAAACCCATTGCCCCTTGTCCCGTTGCTACAAAGTCAAGCAGGACTTCTCCTGCCCAAGACAAGAGAACCGGACCAGAGCAAACACCCCACACGGCGGGATCAGAGCCAGCGCTCTGCGTTTCATCCAGATACTCCAGATTTAGATGAGCCTGAAGTTAATTCAGGACCAGTGACTAAACCAGTGCAAACTGAGGTACTTCCACCGAATTCTGCAGCCAGAGATTTGGCTCTTGGCCCATGCGCAGAGATTTATACCGAGCTAACAGAAAGCAGACTTCATCCTTCCCGGCACCCTTCTGTTTGTCCGTCTCCCTCCCGCTAACGCGGGACAGCTCGGCAGAGTAAATCACGCTGCCGGGCCGGCCTCCGGAGCTGCAGCTTGTAAAGAGGCTTTTACAGACCAGCAGAGTCATACCCTAGAACAACAAAATCCACTGGCAATCGGAGCGGAGAGAAAAGCGGCTCATTTTTCAAGGGGTTTCCAAGCTGCTTTCTGCTCCGGCTCCATCCAGGAGCCAGCCTTACAGACTTACCAATATTTTCATAATTAACCGACCCGAATTTTCATAATTTGTAAACACAGTAAAATAGCTTTGAGACAGAGGGTGTGCAGTGAGAGGAGCGTGTGCGATGGGGGAGCGGTGCCGGGCTGGGGGGCAGGAGGGGGACGTTTCCTCAGGCAATTTACATTTGACTCAGGAAATCTGGGAGGGTGCCCGCTGCAGTTAAGTGATCGGGCTCACGACTCAAAGCGATTTTTCTTGAAGTGTCACTGCAACACACAACCACCATGTGTTCTTTCTTGGCTCGGCTTTCTCCACTGATGCTCCAAGCCTTGGACGGGCTGCTCCAGCCTGCCCGGTTTTCATCCATTTGCTGCGGTGGGGAAAAGGGACAAAACTGCGATTTGATGCATGTGAGCGTTCCCCTGACCCTCCTCCTCCTCCTCTCACTTCCACATCAAGGGGCCCTCCTGGTTTTGGGGATTTGGACAAACCGGCGAGGAGCTAACGGACAACGAGGTCTAGGATGTGTGTCTCTGTACAGGAGACAGAAGCTATGCGAGGAAAACGAATAAAAAAATTCAGAAGTGATCCAGAAGCCAGACTCAGCCACCTCCCCTGATCTACCGGCTCCAGACTAAAAGCAATAAGCCTGACCTGGTGTTCTGCACTTGGGCTCATCCCTTAAGCTGGTGTCGAATGGGTGTAAAAAACTCCTTCAGCTCAGAACTGGACCCACACTGGGCTTGTGAGAAGCGTACCGGGATCACCCAGGGCTGGGAGCAATCAGAGCGGGAGCGGAGGATCGTGTCAGTAACCGTCAATCCTGCCGTGCCAAAAGAGGACACGGATTTGGTGCTGTTTCACAGGGCTGATTTAATCCTTACCACCATCTGGATTCTAGCTGGAGGCCACCCACCCAAGCCCTGACCAGCTCATATACTGCTGGGCTGGGATGATTTGATGTGATCGCGACCTGGGGCTGTAGAGCTGTCACCAGGGAAGAAATAAAAAACAGCTTTGTTTACAGAACTGAGTTCAGTTTCAACTCCCAGTGAAAAAAAAAAAAAACCCAACAAAAACCCAAAACAAAACTCCCAAAGAGTTTAAAATACAGTAATTCTGAGAATGGCAAAACCTCCCCTGACGGACAGCAGTTTCTCTAGGGCACACAGTAGTGATTTACATCTTGGACAAGGCAGCTGGCGTGGCTGAAATCAGCGTCCCGGCTACCCTGACCGCTGCCATCACAGCCCTGCCAAGCCAGCATACCACCAACGCGCCAGGTCCCAACGCCTCCACCACCTCCCTTTTCTCCATCTGGGCTTTCTCCTCTTGGAGGCCAGCAGCATGGCTACAACACAGTAGTATGGCAAAGAAGGACACTGGACATGCTTGGACACGGCAAGTGATGGAAGAGGCCGTGGCCACAGCTCGGCTCAGGCCGTGGAGTTGGGGTGAGGTGCTAGAGGCTGTGGTAAGCAGAAAACGACACATGTGACCTCGTCGTGTGGGGAAAGGCCTCTGAAGAGGCCAAGAGCCAGCCAGCACATGCTTGTGGATGGAAGGACCACCCAACCCTGACACTTCTACTGCGTTTCTTGGTTCTTTCAAAGGCTATTGCTCTCCTAGGCATGATAAAGCAGGACAGCCTCAAGTCAGTGATATGGTAGAATGGTCACCTCACCTGCAGCTGTGTTTCTGGGGCCACCTGGATTTCTCTTAGTCTCTCCTTGCAACAAAACTCCTTATTTCATATTTTGGGTCTCATCTAGATCTCACACCCATCTTCCTGATTTGCAGAGGCTCTCTCCTTTTGCAATGCTGAGATCCGTACAGCTCAGCTATGTTCATCTTCACCTACAGTGCTTTTGTTCACTCTCAGTCTGATGTGACGAGATCTTGTTCTCCTGATCTGTGGCAGGCGTCATATCGCAACCCAAGATGTCATTAGCACCAACCTTCTGAGCTGTCCCACCACTGGATATTGCTGGCTTTCACCTCAGACCTGTAAAAGTGAGATGCCTTGACCAAGCACATCAGTACAGGGCTTTTTGGAGGACCAAAAGACAGAGAAGAAGGTAGTCTCCAAACCCACCTCGCTTTTGGATCACCCTGACGTGTTTGTTCCCAACCATCTACTGACCTGCAGTGACTAGTCTCCTAATTGAGCTGTCTAAATTAGGCGTATAACATTGCATGGCGTAAGCAAGCCTCAGACTTTATCAGCTTGGGTGGTAATGGGTCTACCAATGGCAGAGCAGAAGGGCATGCCTACATGCTCTCCAAGCTGGCCGGATATGAGCCAGCTCCAGTTGAGCAGCCTTCAAGCTGCATTAACGTGGCATCTTGCCCAAACTAATAAGTCCCGTGGAGAGGCACCATGTTAACATGGCCATAAAGCTTCCAGATTGGAACAGCTTCACGGGGACCTCTGCCGAGGAGCCCGGGTCTGTCAGCACGGAGAGAGGTAGAGCTCGTTTTGTTGCTGTTCCTCATTTTCAGAGAATCACAGAATAGTAGGGGTTGGAAGGGACCTCTGGAGATCATCTCGTCCAACCCCTGTGCCAAGGCAGCTTCACCTAGAGCAGGTTACACAGGAACATGGCCAGAAGAATCCAATTTCAGCTGTGGCAGAAGACCTCCCAATTTTGCTATGCCCCTTCGCACGGGGCAAAGAGTGCCCCTCAGCACTCTCCAGAATAAACTGTTAGATGTTGGGTGGTTTTACTTCCTTCCATCCACAACACGTACAAGGTCCTGCGTGTGCTTGTGTGCACAGGCACAAACGGGCACGTGTGAGTTTTGGTCTGATTTGCTCAAGGTTGGAAAGCAACCTGGAATAATTTGGCCAAATTATAGAAAGGAATGCCGTGTCCTCTTTTCTTGCGATTTTCTTTTTTTTTTTTTTTTTTGCCTTTCATTAAATGAAAGATAAATGACAGATAATGACTCACTCATCTCGATCCACCTTATAAGCCTGACAATCAAATCTTATTGCAAAGGCATCCAAGGTATGCAGCGCTGAGGAAAAGTGCTTGTCAGAAGGGAGAGAGAACAAAGGGTACCTGGAGGTTAGTAAATGTTTTTCATGGGTTCTGTAAGCTGTGGTTTCCTCTATTGGGGGGTGTTAGATACTTTCAGCTTTCGAGCTCCTCTGTCAGACACCCGGCCAAACAAGGGAGTGATTAGCAGAGCTCCCTAGTTGAGGCTATTGTTGTAGGTATGGTTTTAATACACCCACAGTTCTTGGCACTGACGCTCGTTTTCTGACTCCAGGAAATCTTGAACTGTTTATTGATTCAAAGGCAAGAAATAGAACGTTGAGATGGAGCTAATTGGCCGGAGACATAATCTGCAAGTCACCCAAATAAACCTTTCCATTAATTGAGACCCAGTTTTGTGGGAGGAAAAAGTAGCTTGGTTTAATAGCGATAATTTCTTGCAAATCTATGTTTCATTGGTTTGTTTTTCCATGGACAGACTCTTAAGTGTAGGCTTAGTTGAAGACACCCTGATGTCCCAGGTGCCTGCAGTTTGCCTGCTCTGGCATCGATGGGGGCTGGCCTTGCTCTGCAGAAGCGTGGTCGGTCTGCCTGTGATATTTCAGTGCTTGCGCAGGGAAATGGCCTGCAAAGACCTCTGGCCCTGGAAACCTGGCTGCTTTTTTCTGCCTATGAATACTCTTCAGTGAGAGATGGGTAAGGATGTGCCGCAGATACCTAAACCGGGCATTCACGGACCTGATGACAGTCACGCAAACCTGCATCAATCCCTAAAGAACATTCTCTGCTACACTAGACTCCTTTGGGCCTTTTTGAATTTTGTCCTTCCACGCTTAGAAATACCCACAGGCTGCTGCTTTGCTTCATCAAAATTTTGCAAGAGGCAGCCGTGGTCCCAAGCCAAGGTGGGGAATGTGGAGCCCATGCTTTTATTAAAAAATAATATGGTGTATGACATGGGACCACAGGCTGAAAAGACGGTGTTAGAGGGAAGTAACGGCCCCTCTGTCCTCTCTCTGCATCCTCCAGTCACTGGCGCCTGATGGAAGCAGAGGCTTGGCCCTCTGCTCCTCTTTCCTTTCAGTGTTCACTTGTCAGGCGATCGGGAGGACGGCAGTGATCCAAAGTACTCGGAAGAGAAAGAGGAATAAAGACAGAGCAGAGAGCAGCATTTATAATGTTTCATTCTTTGGAACAGCAAGGGCTGGGTTATACGCATGAAAGCTCTTGCGCTGGAGAGAAACACTGAGCTGGCTAAAGTATCTCTGCAACCCTTTTTCTAATTAAAAAGGACTCCTCTCTTCCCTGCCTCTCACTTTACAGCAAATTAGATATGAAACCAGATCTGCTTTCTCTGCTTCTCTGAACTCTAATGACAGCTTACCATTGAGAAACATTTTGCTTGGGCCTAGCAGAGGGGGCAGAAGCCAAGAACAGTCTTCGCAGTTTGAAATACACTGAGAAATGTTCAAGAAACTCCCTCGCTGCTGCAGCAACGAGACCAATGCATGTCACGGGCTGGGAGCAGAGCCTCGAGCCCAGGAGGAGAGCAGAAGAGCTGGGGATTGAGAGGGGAACCACTGCCCAAGTGCATGATGACACGGTCTGAGGTAGGCAGGGTTCAGTGGCCTTCCAGTATCTTAAGAGGGCCTACAAGAAAGCTGGTGAGGGACAATTTAGGTCATCAGGCAGTGGTAGGACTAGGGGTAATGGACAAAAACTAGAGGTGGGTAGATTCAGATTAGACGTTAGGAAAATGTTCTTCACCATGAGGGTGGTGAGACACTGGAACAGGTTGCCCAGAGAGGTGGTGGAAGCCCCATCCCTGGAAGTTT